>JAAXNX010001703.1:0-16545 GCA_036491905.1 Folsomia manolachei | reverse complement strand
TGCAAGTGAGTAGTCTACTCTACTTGTAATGGGCCACACGTTTCTAAGCACAAATAACATCTCTTTTTTTGCAAACTGAGTTTTCTATTGTATTTATAATGAGAAAGAATGTAGTAGGCAATGGAGAAAGTGGGTCTAGGTGGGAGTCGGAACAAACAAAGCTTCCTCAGTGTCAGCAGTTTACAGACTTTATAATTCAGACGAAAGACATATTTATTATACAGGTCTGAACTTCTGTCCCAATTGCCGACAATGTAAAAGAGCGTAGGATAGGCATAGGATCACTTGTCATGCCGGCTCTGTTGGTTGAGGTGGTTGATTGAAATGTGGGAAAATGTACTGTCACACGAGAATGTCACCCATTGTTCTCGTTTTACTATGGACGCTTTGTATCAGTGGTGGAACTGACGGGAGGAACAGTGAAAATGACAAACTGTTAACCTCAGGTAGAAATGTGAGCCTACCTTCACAACCACCGACGAATTACAACATACGGCCTGGAGCAACAAACCAGTTCTCTAGCCTTTCTCCTCAACACAATTCCCCAAAAAACCTCAAGCTCACCACAACCAATAAAATAGGAGAGAGTGAGACCAAACCTAAAACCACTTCAAGATCAAAACTTTGGTCCCCCTACAGTACATTGGTGAGCTTAAGCTTAATGGACGAAGGAATAGAGAATGAGGATGACGTGAGACGAGTTGGCTCAACGGCTGCAACAACTTTCGCATTTGGTAAAAGCACTTCAAAATTGAAGGGTAAAAGTGGCAGTGGGGGTGACGAAACACAACCAGCCAATGATGCCCAGTCTCCTCTAAAACTTCCAATTATATCCTCCATCAGACATTACAGGTCACGTAAAAGTTTCGTACGGACAAGAAAAACTCTGGAAAGTGTTCAGACTTCAACAAACTTGGAGTCATCAGCCCCCTCAGCTCAACCTAGTCAAGGAGATGGTACAGATTTAGAAGAAGGAGAACAGGGAGATGAACCGTTTAGCTATGATTCTATGTCTACAACTGATGCAAAGACTGGCAACAGACGTCTCACAACAATAAGCCACGGGACCCTTGTAAAAGCAACCACCGACAGCGGACAAAATAGCAGTATTTCATTCCAAACTGACGGGGAAAAGGTTTATGGAATCCCATATTTCATCTCGACAAAACCAGAGGAAGTAGGCAACACGTCCACAAAAACACAAAAAATTGATAAGTTTCTTCTTCGCAAACATTTTCTTTCATCCAAAAATACTTCGAGAAGTAGTAGTAGTGGTAGTACACGTGCTGACAGTGAAGCATCTTCAGTACAGGAGGAAAACAGTGAAACATATTTAAGGTCGACAGATCTCAAGTATGGAGTAGCCGTACTTTCACCAACCCTAGACAATAGGAACACCTTGCTAGAAAAAGACAGTGCCACAAGTGGTAGTGTTGTGGGCTCGAGTAAAAAACCGAGACAAGAACAAATTTCACCATCAAAACCCACTCGGAAACCCAAGGGTAGCGGTGGTACTGGAAAAAGGTCCCGGGAAAAAAGTGGGACAAAAAAACCACAATATGCTAATGAGAACATTGTCCCAGAGGATAAGGTTGTTGGTGGCAGGATACCATCACTCTCCTACAATTCTACCTCATCGTCCTCCCCACAACCACCAACTCGGCGACGACAAGGAGGTGAGAAAATAAAAGTTAGTGGTGCGGATCCTCAACATGGTGCTTTTAGAAAAGTGAAAGAAAAAACGAGAAAAATTTCTCGTCTCCCTGATGTACGAGACAAGCCATCCAACTATAAAACTAATTACGACACAACTGATGCTCATAGTGCGGATATTGATCACGGTGACAGCATTGGGACAGGATATCTTCAAAATGAAGATCAAAACAATCCTGGCTACAAGAATGGAGGCTTGGGTGGAAAAGAGATGGAAGATTACTTTCCCAAAATCCCAGACCCAGAATTGGAAGGAGACCAGACCCATCATAGTGTTGGAGATGGTGATGTAACATTTTTTGAAGAGAATGAAGAAAATGTTCATAATCCAAATCATCATCCTGATGATGCGTATGAAGGTTTGGATTTGGATGCAATCATTACCAGTTCCATCAATGCTCCTCCGGATCCGGAAGATGAGAAACCGGGCTCAGATATTGTGACGGTATTTTTACGGATTGTTGAGTCTCAACATACTCTTGGAGCAAATTGCACACGGGGAACGGATTTTAACTTGGGGGAAGGAGTGGTTGATCGCTATGCACAAGAACGATTTCGTCTTCAGGCAGAACTTACTGCAAATCGAGCCAATATGTAAGTAGTAACCATACTGGATAATTTCTTGATAAAATCGCCAGCCTTCTATATTTACGTAGTCCTTATTGCTTGGGGATTATATGAACTCGGATTTTGCAGGCTTACCCGTTTCTGGAAGTATGCCGAGAGAAAGTCGTTGGAAGATGAATACCTCCTTCATGCCATGGTTATTTCCTTGATAGAGTTCGATGAGGATATTTTCGCAGGTGGAAATTGCTATGATGCCTATCAGTACAAAAACTACCCACTCTTCTGGTATGTAGAACTAAGATGCATACATACGTAATTATATAAATATATACATAATCTTAATACTATTATATTTTCAGTGCCTATGGGTATCGTGAACTGGATGGATCTATTATTGTCAAAGATCTCTCACGAGAATATAATTATCTTAGTAATACATCCGAGTGGTTCTTCAAAGCTCGAAATGATGCGGATAGGATCATCAAAAACTTTAGTCAGTTCAGTCGAGGTAAGATCTGCTACTTTTTTCTATAAAACCATTACGTAGTCTGCCTGTTTATTTATGTAATAGGCTCAAGAAAACATGAGATTCCGATTCCTTTAGCCTCTGCCATTCTGCATACAAACATTTCTGTGACACAAACCAAGACAAATGTTGTATCAAGCCTAAAAATAATAAGATCCAATGACGATGAGGTTTGTTTAGTGTCTCCATATGTCCTACAGTACTACAGAATCTCATGCTATTGCTCGTGTCATGGTATCTATTTCATTCCGAAATTCCGATCTGCAAACCTTTCATCGATTTTGTTGGGTTTTCCACAGGGACGTAGGATTGAGTATGGAGAACACGATTTATTGTGTTGAGTTTAGATGGTAGCAGGAATATTACAAATCTCACGAGATGTTTCTTTCATCTACTTACTCGTTGTTAGAATCTTAAGCAGTTGAGTTGTACAGGATACATACTTGGAGCAATCACACAATCCCAAATCCAAATGTACTATTCAGTTTTTCAATAAATTAACTTCTAGTGCTGTTCGTATATTTATTCGACTTCTGATCTCACGTTTTTTGTTAGCACTTTCCAACTAAAAGTAATTTGTAAGTTTGGACTTGCTCAGATTTGCAGCCAACTACATTCCAGTGAATAAATAATTCAGGGATTGCACCCAGTACAATAGAGTAATGAGATGTGAATTTAAAATTGTATTTTTTTCTTAGTGGCATGTAATTATAAAGTCGTCAATTATTTCTTCACTGCTGAAACTTCCAAGAAATCCAAGCAATTTCAAACCTTCAAGACATACTTCACAATATTCCGCTTTGTTTTAGGCTTTTGACCTATTGTGTTTTTAATAACCTCACACTTTTCTTGCCACAGTGAGCTTGCTTTCGACAAGAACGAAAACGAAAGTAATAAGAGTCCTACTAGGGTTATTCTGAATTCAATCAAGGTACGAAGTTCATATACACCCAAGCAAACAGAGCAAGTTCTGATAAGATGTTCAAACATTCCACTTTCTCAACGGAGACTTTCTTCTTTCCTTGTATCCTGAACAGGTCAAACTCTCCACGAAGCAGTTATTGTAAGTCAACAACTGTCTTTAAAAACAAAAGATCCCAAGAGACCTGGTAATTGAGTACAGAGGAATTTCATCCTCAATTGCGTCCCCACAAATCCGTACTTTTCCAGAGGCAATCAAATCAGGAAAAGGCAGCGAGTCGTCCCTTCATCACATCAGTGACCTCAACAAACCAAACGGAAGGATTTATGTAATGTAAAATGTAATGGGCTGAGAACGCGTGGCGTGTCATGTGTGCATTGGCAAAGGAAAATCTCAAACCCCATTAACTCTTGGGCAACGTTTTACACTTACTCCTCTGGTTCTTCCTTCTGGACATAAATGTTCCGGTGACAGGACAAGCCACTTTTCCCAAAAGAGAAAAAATCTTTGTATCTTTTATTGGAGTAACCCAATTTTGTCGTGGGAAAGTCAACTTTCAGGCCATATATTTTAGAACCTTACTTATACCTTAGATATACTCGGTAGGGTCACAAGTCGCTATATATCTGTGGAAAAGTGCAAATTGTGCAATGTCATTTTGTAATACACGGACATAGAAAGTTACGGAATTCTCATCTATAGCTTTTCTTGCTTAGTCTTTCTACGTAGGCAGTCTGAGGTTCGTTTTCTTGCACCCTCATGAAATTCTGGAAACATAACATTTTGTAAGGTGATTGTCGTTTTGTTCTGATGGTGGATGGGACGAAAAAGTATGCCGCTTCAATTTGCCTATGTAAGACGACTCAAAAAATGAAGCAAGAAAAAAGCTTAATGTGATACGGAGGATGGATAAGGTGACGAGGTGCTACTAAAATTAATGACTGCGATTGCTTCCCAGGCTCCACTGCTTTTCCTGTCTGAGTTTTTTGTCAACTGATCGGAAATCCAAACGAAAATAGTTCACGCTCGATTAAATGAGTTTAAGCATGTCTTTCAGGAAACAGATCATTCTAACAATTCAATCATGTTTGCCGTCTTGCAGTTTCAATTATTGCTTGATTTTACATCTGTCTGTATATAAAATACAATTTTTTTAATTGAATGGTAATAATAGTTAGTATTAGACTCGACTTAAGATATAGGTTTGCGTTCATACAATATAAAAATATGAATGATTTTTACCAGTTTCTTTGGCTTACCAATTTATTCCTCAAATAATAGAACGGAGCAATATTACGTAATCCATAAATACAATTTTTGGTTTTCTGAAATAAATCGACATATATGTACTTTTAACTTTTTAACTGATTTTTCGCTTTATAACCTTCTGCAAATAGTATCGTCATCTACATAAGGTGCACAAAATAAAGCAAGAATAGTAATTGTAGATTCGTAAGACTACAGTTTTTCACCTGTCACAATTTATTGGGCCACTGTACGTGCAGCACTGCCAGTAAGGCATGAGAAACTTTTTAATTAAATACGAGCTTGGAATATTTTAGCCAACTGAGAAAATATGGTTATTACAATAATTTCCATTTCATAATAAGCGTATATTTCATTCAGCTCGGGTTTTCCGTATTGATGTACAAAACATTTCACTTCATTAGCATGGGACGCTGGTTAGGTGTATCACGGACACTCATTTCGCATTATTAAGCATTCTTGCATCACGATTGGTTCGTCTTACAAACTATAGACTAAACTGTTTTGTCTTTGGAAGCTATCGAATATTGTAGACAGAAGGAACAGAATCTATAAAAAATATAAGTATTCTGAGAAGATTCTTAACGGAGAGATTTCAGAAAATTTCCACAATCTATAATTATCGCAATCCGCGATTATAATTACTCAGCGATGCATTAGTGTTTCCACTTGGAGAAAGCAGTCCCTTCCAATTACGCACTACATAATCATATTGAGTCTAATAAGGAAGATGTAGAATAGTAGGCTTTAGTTTGTAGAAAGTGAACGGCTCTAGCTAATGAATAATACAACCACCCATTCAGTTTTACTTTAGTCGTGTAATGTACTCTTGTTTTCAGATTGAATTTGGAACTGTGTACAGTATAACCTGTCAGATACATGACCGTTGCATTAGCACATATATATTCACATCCAAAACATTGTACAGCATTTGCAGTGCTTATAGTGGATAGATCGAGGTTGTCTGTCTTCATTAATTATTGTCATGTTTTGGCCAAGCAGGATATCAAATTCATTTCATTTCCCATGCCCACTCAGCCTGTGGATGAAGATACATATTATTGTTGTTTCCCGTTGTGCCCATCAGCTAAATGGGGTAATGGAAATNTGCTGACGTGCTTGAACAATGGATTCTAGTAATGCCATAGTATCTTCCAGTATGTATGGGGTTTTAGCATTTGTTTTAGCATTTCTGGTTTCCCTTTGTCAAAAAAATCATCAAAAGGTTAACTTGGAAATGCCGTTCTATATGTATTGCTTTTAACCTATATGGAAATAAACGATTATAAAAAGGTATCGCTTTTACATGTCACGGGCTGAGTGTTTTCACAATTCTCACTTTCTCCAACTAAAATCATGCGGCCAAGCTAAACAATAGGATATGTACACTAACTGTTACACTGCCAAGCCGATTACATTTTCAGTTTTTCTTTGCTGCTATCTGAATCTGCCAATTTTACAAGCAATGACTCGATATAATTATTTCTATTCAGAACATTTCCCTTCCCCCCGAAGAAAATGACAACTACATTTCATTTTATTTGAGTTAGTTCTTTATATAAATATACTAAAAGCAAATTCTAGCCTGCTGGTCTTCACTTTTGACATCTTTATTAGTCCATGATATGGATGACATTTGCCCTAGAGTTGGTATCATACCATATCTCAACCCAACGTCAACGTCATTCATTGAAAACATAAGGTTTCATTTGGATATACAAAACCGAATGAATGATATTGACTACAACCTCAACTACAAAGCTTGTGGGATTTATTATATTTAATGACAAAGCCGATTGAATGGAGAAGAAATGTTGAAGTGGAATGAGAAAGAGCTTTTAGAGAAAGTTTCTGTTTGATGTGGAATTATTTTTAACCAGAAAATACATTGACCTGCCGTTGACATAAATTTTTGAAAAAGTCAAAGCTGTGTCAATGTATTCTTCCATATTTTTTATAGCACATTCATTTTCGTCCTTTCTTTTTATTTCAAAATGGATCTACTGCTATAAAACAATTCTTAATTCTTTGGCAGATGTGAGACTAAGACAAACAGATGGAGATGGTCGTAAATTTATTTATCTTCTCCATAAAACAAGAAACATAGATATTATTGCTCCCAAAAACGAATGACTGAAACCTTTGTTTTATTATCTGTTGTGTAAAGGACATTTTGTCACAAAAGCCAGAAATCTGACCGTAAAAATTGATCAAATGGAGGACATTCTTTACACAAAAAATTGTAATGCAGATAGATTTACCAAGGTACTGCTTCTACAAGCTGAGTATAATTTATAGAAATTTTGTTTCCTGGTTTTATTCAACTTGGAAGCGCTGGTCAGTGTGTTAATAAAACCCTTGCAGAAGTTATATTCTCTACAACTACGACCACCACTTCATTTTTTTATCGCCTGCCATTTTCTTAATATTTATTGTATTTTTTTGGTCAATTCGTGCAACGAGCGATTAATTTCATTGTTGAAAAAATCTTGGCCCTTCAGATTTGCAAGGATAAAGTGAAATACAATGTGTTTGTATTAACTGCTCAGCTTCAGGCTTTGATAGCTTGCCAGAACTATAATGTCCTCACAACACAACGACGATTCTCTTCCACTCAACTTCCAGTAGAACTGGCAAACTTTCCAACTTTTTCCATCTTTTTTTATATGTGTATTTCGTATCGGAGAAAGGTAATAAATTACTCGATTACTGTTCCACGATCTCCTGAACCTTATGTAATAAGCAACCAACCACTCAGCCACCAAAATCGAGAATCAAGAAAGCTGGCAAATAAAATAAAAGAAGCGGGGGATAGAAGCAAAATCCATAAATTTTTCTGATCGATATTACATCAAAGAAAGTATAGTGTGGAACTAATGTATTTTTTGTTACCCCCACACACCAGACCAACTTAATAGTCAGTTTACCTTTCACTTCCGTTTAAAAGCGAAATGAAATGCAATAAGAGTCTGGACGTGCATGACCACATGAAAGGAAAAAAAACAGATGCAACGAGACCACGAAGGACGAAAGATTCCTTTTTGTATTACTGGTAACATCCCTTTGACCAAAATTTGACATTTATCTAGGCTGACTTTTACATGCTTTGATTGTGCAGTACGTCGGATATGATGAAAAACTTGGAAAGAAAAGCGTACTCTAAGAAATGAACTTTGTTTAGTGTTGGTCGAATCCTTGCCGAAGAAGGGTGGAGCTGCAGAGTTTAGTTTGCTTTCTCTTGGATGATTAATAATTTAATCCGGACTTTGCACTGCATAACTAGCTCTGCGTTCTTCCGTTGACATATGCTTCAGGATAGGACTTTCTTTTTGTAGTCTCTGTTATCCCACAAAGGAAGTCAATTACTAAAAATAAGTTGGAAAGTCAACATAACAAAAAGAAGTAAAAGTAAAACAAAGTCAAATTCTCTTTAAATCACAATCAGTTCATAAATTTATTTTCTTTCTAAATAGCGTTTGCTAACCAAACTTAAACCCTTTCTATTATAAATAATTCAATTAAAATTACATGTTTCATCTTGAGCGGTCGTGATGAAGAGAGGAAAATGTATTACATTTTACCTTGTTTTAGTTTTCATTCTTTCGTAAAACTTTCTTTGTTTTCTTGCTAATTTTATAAATTGAAAGACAAATTATTTCTTTCCCATTTTTTCAGATTTGTTGACTTGTTATTATTGTCCTCAGGCCAAGTAGGATTTCGATGGAATTGACAGTATGAATAGTAACCGAATTCCGCCCATTAGTTTTTATTTCTACTTTAGCTCTCCTCCTTTGTCTTTACTTTACGTTTATTACCAAAGGAAACTTTCACCAATCGCTCCCAGCTTTGAAAACACTTCATCTTGATAAAAAATATGATTATTGAGTAGATGGTTTGCTCTGGTTGACTGACTTGAATGACGTCGTAGAAATGCTTCGAGTTGAGTCTCAATTACGGTCTGACTGCAATGTCGCCGCCATTAATATTCAGAAATTCTCCTTTCACTTTTAATGGAAGTTGAGCCCAGAGAATTATGCAGTTTTATAAAGAATCAAATGACATTGATGAAGAGGGAAAAGTGTTTGTGGAGTTTTGGAATTTAAGGGATTGAGGACAACAAAAGAAACAGAGAACGACATTTATTTTTACGTCCTACATTTGAAAATGACTTTGCCTTCCTCTCCTTTTGTGAAAAGGACGGCTTCTCTGATTACTGGAGAAAACATTTAAACGACAAAAATACGCCTAAAAGTATTTTTTGTAATATAACAACGGGCAAAAGAGGAGTAGGCTGACGAAATGGGCGTAATTTAATTTAGGGCGATAATGCAGAACTAACATTCTTCTGGTATATTAGCCCAACGATATTATTGAAATACTGCTTTGGGGACTGTTCGTACGCGATTCTTTATTAAAACAAGAATTGATCAGGTTGATTGATTTTTTAACTCGTCAGACCTCCTCTTTTCCTCTCAACATTTGCAGACATTTGCACTCTAATTCCTCGAAAGTCGACAATAATTGAACTGTGTTCTCAAACTAGCCTTTCTCAAACTTCTTTACTAATGAATTTTTAAGCCGTTGGCACTCGTTGTCTATTGTTAAGCCAAGAAAGTCCAAAGTTCAAACCAGCGTCGGCAAAATTTACTTGGCCTCTACTTGAGTGAGATAATTGTTAAGTTGAGTGGGTATTCTGAAAACCATTTCTAGTCTTCTATACTATATAGTACTCTGCGTCAGCCAAGTCAATTCAGTCAGTCAATTCTTATAAAGATGAGATGGAAATGCAAATCAGAGTCTTTCATGGATTTGAGACTTTGCTGAAACTAAGCCTTTACTGATATGATTGGATTGGTTGTTGGCCTTAACTCTAATTCGTTCCGCACAATCCCAAACGAGGCTCCTTTCAAATATGTTATTTTAGCATTATTGTTGAGTGGATGAGCTAGAATATAATAGGTAACTAACTAATTTTAGTCAAGGGCTTGCTCCAAATTGCAGTCAGTCCAGTTAGTAGGTTGCATGGTCTTGGCAGTGACAAGCTGGTTGAAAACCTAGGTCTTCTAAAGTTCCGGTCTCACTCAACCTTCTTCATGCTTACTTAGGTTAACTTATTTGACTTTGCGTGGAGACACGGCTTATTCTAATCGGTTTAGGGGTTGCGTAGCGGGTTTCCACCGATTTTAATCTACTCTCTCATGTCCGCCATTCATCTTACCTTTATACCAGGTTTGGTCGTTGGGACAAGTAAATAATTTATGCAAAATCAGGAAAATGTAATGTTCCTTCCCTTATGTGGTGCTGGGCCATTGTCTATAATTCAAATTGAATTCTCATTCCAGAATATGCTTGGTTAACCTCCTGCAGAGTTATTTCAGATTTTCATACCAGTACGATATCCCCCTCACTCGTACTTGACACAATTTCTGCATTGGCTTCTTTTCCAATGTTGTCCTCGTCTTTTGTGGAAACTGCCAAATTGCACGAACGAGTTGTGTTTTTATGGTTGAAGGACGTGTCGCAAATTTATTACTTGGCACTTGACACTGTTTTACACTTTTCTCTCTGGAATCTAGATACTTTCTTTAATTTTAATTGTAATGGGAACAAAGCATGCACAATAAAAGCGGAGTTGGTTCGTATAGCATGTAAATATCTTAATTTGTCCAATATTTTAGTCATAAAATACAGTTATTTATTGATTATTCAGTTACTTATGTAATTGTGAATTGAACATGAGTTAAGAAATTAAACTTAACTTAATAAAGTACAACTTGCTTCGTCGCAAATTGTATTGAATTTTAGTTTGCGTCGCATTTCAAAAGGCATTATTTTTCAATAATCTGCCACTCAGCAGAAATTCTTTGTTTGGCAGCTTTACTTGATTGGTAATGCTGATTGAAGTTGGACTGATAAATTTTCTTCCACCCATTATCATCATTGACTAGCCAAAATGAGTGGGATGTAAATCATTCCGATTATTCGTAAATGAGACAGACAAAAGGACAGAGTTTGGAAACAAAATAGACATTATGCTCATTTCCCATTTCATTAAGAATGATCCCTGAGGACGTTCCCACTTCTTGTTGGCAAGCTCGTCTTTCTTCATGAAATTAAGAGAAACTTGCTCGGAAATGAGTTTTTGCCCTCTTACAGCATATTCACTTTAGTTAAGTGAGCTTTAGATTAATTTCATATCGTCTCAAAAACATGGAACCTTACTCAAAAGAAACTTTACAACTATGGATGAGTGGTAATAGAACTTGGGGCAAATGGATCGGTCGGTTGGTTGAGCATTCATCCATATGTCGTGGAGCTGTTGTGAGTTTTGCAAGAGCAAAAAGTTTCAAAATTTTGGCCGGAAACAGACGTCATCATAATATTCAATTCAGGTCATGATTTGAATCATGTTGTGACTGAGTTGCTTGAGGGAATTGTTTTGCTTTAGCAGGGTTGATTTGCATTTATTCCGTCCATTGATTCCGTTACTGTACAGAATACTACAGCTTTCATACAACTTTGTATTAATGTTGTTTTATATTTATGAATAATTTTGTATTTAAGTTTTAAATATTTGGCAATAGCTTGAAGGAAATTGAGACAAAATTTACATTTCGCTGATAGTATTTAGCATTGCCAAAGGATATTCATCAGTTTATTATTATTGCATGATCTGTGTGAGCCCCAGTAAAGAACCACTGTTTCTTAAAAATTCAAAGACTTTCCAAAGATTCTGGTCAATCATGAATAATATATTTACTAGTATGCACAAACCGATTCTTTTCGCTTAATCTCAAATGTTTTCCTAGTAATACTACTTTTCTAACTTGCTTATTTGTCAGCCACCCATGGCCATATCCGTAATAGAATAACGCACACCGAGTTAAAGAACGACAATGTTTCTGGCAAAACAATGCCAAAGTGAAAGTTAACCTAAAGAATTTGCAATCTAAACTAAACTGCTTTTTGTTTTCACCAAACTCTTCCCATTTCTAAGATGGTGTTTAATTTCATTCAAATAGAATGCCAGCCTTTTTAAATTAAGCAACCTAACTTTACGCAGAATTCAATGTAATCGGAGACCTTCGTTTCCTTTCACTATGCTTCAAACATGCAAAATACGATACGTCAAGGAAATGCATGGCGTCTGAGTTTGAGATAAAAAGAGGGAGAACGGATGGACTCTGGAGTGGTTTTCGTAGATAGTGTTCGTCAGCCTGTCAGTGTTCTTATATTTAGATGCTCTGTCCTCTATTTTTATTCTGATGAGTTGCATTTTCTCCGAGTAGAGAGCGAGAACAAAACAGTGAGAGATGATCGTAAGTTGAAGTTCACGTTAACCGCAGAAAATGTACAGAATTTAAGAAGAATTTGAGTAGATGGATAGATGTAGGAGCAACATCTTTGGATAGGTGGTGGTTTGGAATGGTGCAATCGTGGGGAAAGTTTTCAGAGTGTCATGCATACCATACCGTGCCAGCGAATAAATAAAAAAATCGATGACTGTTGCGGAAAGCCTTACTTTCCATACTTGACTATGACTTGAACAACCTCGTAGTTATCCAATCCATCCGGTGGTGTGCTTTTGTGGGTGGATGAATGAAGTTCTTTTGCAGACATGAGCTCAATAAGATGGATGAATACTTTAGCTATCTACTCTTCAGTATCGGTTTAAAAGGAAGATTGATCTTCATTCACTCCATTCTGTCTTTAATAAGTCAAGTCATCTTGCCCAAAGCTAGTCTCACACCGCAATCGTACAGTTCGTCTATTTCTATTTTTATAAGGTTATATTCGCACAAAAAGAACATTAGTGACTACACCAATTAAAAACAAAAAATAATCATGTTGCATGAAACTCTTAAAAATAACTGAATCGATTTATTTCAAAGTATTTCATTAGTGAACTAAATAAGCGACAATTGTATAACTTTGCTTTTAATAAGTTCAAAAGGATTGTAGAAAATAAATGTAGTGAGTTAGTGTGCAGGGAAAAGTTATACAGGACGTTTGAGATGCAAATCTATTAGAGACCATTAAAATTTAACCAAAAGTTGGGCCAAAATATGCCAATTTGCATTTTGATTTCTCCTTTGTTGTGCAACTTCGTTTTAACCTGAGCCAGATATTGTTTTCTCCCACCACATCTGTCTGACAAATACCATAGCTGTAGCATGCAAGCACTTAAAATACAGGTCGGCTACAAAAATTGTAAAATAAAGTAACTTGAATCAGCCTACGATGCCAGATTCAAAATTTTGTAATTGTACGTTTTTGTTTAATTTGAAATTCTTTCGAGAAATTTTGTATTAATATTTGTCAAATTCGTGACAAAATCCGAAGATAACAAATGCTGGTTGTTGGCTTGAAGAAATTTAGGGAAAAGGTTTAGGATTTTTATGCAACGGTTGTTGAGTCTGCTCTGCTTCGGCTCCAGTTTTAATTACCATCTTTCCCTAAAATCCCTCAAGACTTCACAAAGCAAGCACAACCCAGGAGTTTTGCAACTCCTGGCTGTATACTAACAACAGAGATTAATTGCACCAAACACCTGAGCCAAGGATCCGGAGATTGTTTCTCTTTATGAGTCTGCTGTATTGTGCTGTGTACATACATTCTGAAATCGAAACGAGTCTAGGCTTTGTTTACCTGTCCTCCATTTGTTCTTGCAGCCCAAAGTATCATAAACAGAAATAAACCATGCTACACATACTCACTCACTTACGTGTAACTAAACCTGAAGTAACGAAGGAGTATGCACACAAACTCATTTGCCTCTTGATTAAAATGCTTCTGAAATTTCAACCAACCGTCGTTTGATGTGGAGGATATTTAATCCTGAAAATTTCGCTTTCAATCAAAAATTTCTGCTTGTGGCATTTCAACATCACTTCCTGACTCCACAGTTTCGTTAGTCTCCAAGAGTTAAGGGAGTACATCTGTACATATAAGGTAGACTATTTGTAAAATAATTTTGCGATTACTTACAACTTAGCAAGCCAACGTAAGAGCTAAGGGACTAAGCATTTGCTGCGAGTTTAATGGTCCTACATGTAGAACTTTCAACAAATGCACTTGCGACAACTCCCAATGTGCTTCATTTTATCTTTATTTGTGTGGCTTTTGTTCCCACCATTTTCATTTCTAAGAATTACCAGTAATAATTCTAGTTCCTATACTACTACAACTACGCCTTGACGCTTCCTGGTCTCAAAGAATGCATTCATTGCAACACTTCAAAGATAGAAAACACATCTTTTTTAAGTGTACCAAAACAGAACAGCAATTCCTGCAAATTTACCATTTGTCTAAAGAACAAAAGCTGGAGGAAAGCACCCCCTAATTAATATCATTCCTAGATAAATCCAAAATAAAGTACAGCAGAATTGCATTGTGAAGATTTTGTATTTTATTTAGATATAATGCTCTGTGGGCTTATGAAAGACATACTGAAATATGTGTACAAAGGATATGGGAAATTATAAAGGGATTGCAGAATCAGAACAAACAGTTTGTTGTAACCAATGTTCGTTAAGGGCCACGGAAGGAAAGAGAAAGCAAATGAGAGGAAAAAGCAAGGCAAGGAATGAAATTATGCATCTGGAGGCATTACAGAAACAACAGCAGATTAGAACTCAGATGAGAGTTTAATGTCCATGGACGGAAGGATGCTTCGTGATTTCTAGAATATTCAACTTTTCTGGCTCGGATTAATTCCTGTGATGGAGATGAAGGCCTAATTTATATGCACAGGTTGAACATTGCTGACAGACAGCATCATGTCTTGATTAATAATTTGTGTTTCCTTGTTGAAAGAACTCTGCTCAGCTTCCATCCTTTGACTCAGGAGCCCTGAGAATCTCGTTTCTTGTGACCTTTTATAAATCATTGTCATTAATTATTATTACTTAGTTGACATCATTCACATGTTATGAAAGTAATACAATTATTTGGATTGAAATGAAAATCAATTTTTGGGTAGTGGTGAATATTTATGCCTTCTAAATATATAATTTGTCTACATTGCCCTTTTGCAACTAAAACGTGTTTCTCACTGATTCAATTGAGACTACTCAATAATTCAAGGGCTTAGTGTGTACAAATCCGGGGAATCTGCCGTAAATACATTGTAATTTGATAATATACTTTTTGTATGCCAAGAGTGGCCTCATGTTTCATGCCGTCAGTTTATAGTCAATTTTCTTGGGATTTTGGAAAATAGTGTGGTCAGCTCAGGCAAATTGATAAACTCAGTTTGTCTAACCACAGCTATTTACTGATGCCTGTGTATTTTGATCCAAATCCGATATGAAGGACATTACGTGGCTTTGAACATACATTACCTTTCCAAGCAATGGAATAGTCTGAATCCGTACATTGCTTTTACATTACGGGGAAATGTAATCCACGTAAACCCGTTCTTTTTTTAGTTGGGGTTAGGCATTTGAACCCTACACAACCTGCTCTTTATTCTGCTACTACCGTAAACCAAACCAATAATAGAAAATCGAAACCCATGATTGAGATTTATTTCATGGCTACGTTTGTTTCTTGGTGGGGTTTATATTTGACCTACTAGAATTTCGCATTACTGGAGATGACCACAATCGTATCGTGAAAATGGTAATCTAGATTTCCATGTTACTCCTTCGCTATGCACTTCTATTGTGCAATGGGTGTTCACTGCAAAGTAAAAACTGTTGCTGTGCTGGAAGAAATAATTCAATGGTGATTACCGTGATTAACGCCATCAGTTTGATTTTGATTGTTTTTTTATGATTTACTCATTTCATGGTCTAATTAGCGATTATTACGGTCCGATTTCTTCATTCTGGTTTCCTCACATGTAATATGAAAAAGTACTAACAAAGAAAACAAAATTGATTGACTTTCTCTTTTCTTTCCTAACGTCTGGTTTAATAGTAAATCCATACCACATTTACCAAAAACCGGGGTGGATAATCTCAAACTCGGTGAGTTGGTTAGTATTGAGTTTTTGGCTCGAAAACGAAAATTACAAACGAAAATTTATGGCTTTATCCTTATACTTTAAAAGGACTGAAATCCTATTCCTGTCCGCGGTGTTTCAATGTTTATTGCTTTTTTCGTATTAGATTTTTGGCTGCTTTGCTACTACTTCATTAAATCCGGAACAGAAAGACCGAAAGTCATGTCTGCCGATATCCAGCTCCTGCCAGCGCGATTCAATGACTTCTGCCTTTCTCCTAACTAAAATTTAGTTGCCTTGATTTTAGTCAGTCGGACTAGGACAACACAAACAATTCCCGGTTGTTGATTTCACTTCGCCAATCTTTCCCCAAATACACAGATAAAAGGCTTTCTCTTTACGTTTTCATTAACTTCTCAACCCTGAACTGACGAGATTAACTTTTCATGCAATAGTTTTTGTCTTATTGGCAGAGTCCATTTCATTTCAATTTGCTTTCTACATGAATAAATGGAATAACATGCGGACAATGAAACCGAGTATCTGAACTTCCAAAAATCATCATCTCATTTTATTAATTTTAATTGAATGTTTTGTGTCTGT
>JAAXNX010001702.1:0-16553 GCA_036491905.1 Folsomia manolachei | reverse complement strand
GTCCCATTCCATTCACCTTTAAATCTGGACAATGGTGATGTTATAAACTTTTTTTCTATCATGACCTCTTTGTGACTGCTACATGGCTTAAATTCTTATGAATTTGGAACTATAGGATTGACATGTTTATACCAGGAGTAGATCAAGTTGGAGGTTTTTCTATTACATCTAGTCCTACACATTTACGGTCAACTGGAGAGCTTTATCTGGCAATAAAAAATTCAGATAGTGCTCCATCCAATTGGGTTCACACTCAGGTCCCATTAGTTAATTAAACCTTACGTTTGCCTTTAAACGCATCTTAAATTCCCTTCTTCTGTCAAATTTTTAGTGCAAGAAAGGGAACACGGTATCAATCAGAGTGGGTGGAGACTTTTTCCTGAATTTGCCAAACTTCAAAAATTATTCTAACTCTCGAATCCTGTTTATCGCTGGTGGTGTTGGAATCAATCCGTTAGCATCAATGATTGCAGAGCTCAAGGATATGAATTTCACAATAGATGAAGGAAAGCCAATGCAAATTTCTCTACTTTTCAGTGCAAAGACGCACCAGGAGTTAATATTCCGTGTAATAAAACAATAATATTAGCCATGTTTTTTTCGAGAGAAATGAACTGTTAATGTTTGCAGAAGGAATTTGATGCAATCCAATCTACTGGTTTCAAATCACATTATTTTGTGACCGGAATGAAGGATTATCAAAATGAGGAATCCTGTCAAGTGAAATGTAAGTGTAAAATGACAAGAATGCAAAACAATATAAATGCAGAAATTTGGGTTATGTATCAGATCGCCGGATCATGTTAGAAGACATTCAACACATAACCAAAGATGACACATTGTCAGAAGTAAGGGTCTACTTGTGTGGACCGTCAGATATGATTAACAATTTTCAAAATGTTTTGACAAGTTTAGGAGTGAAACACATATATTTTGAAAAGTGGTGGTAATGAATAAGTAAAGTTATGCTAGGAACAATGGAATTATTTGAAAGTCTCAACTTTTTATTTCTCCATACTCCACTGGATCATTGGCATTCACAAAGTGTATAAAACGATTTTCTTGTGAAAGATTAACGAAACTTACCATCATCTTCATAGTGAGCATTCCTGAAAATCCTACCGTTTATGATTCTCAGAAACATGGCATGCACATTAATATTAAGCCTTTCTGTCTTTGCAAAAACTATTTATGAAAAAGCCATACCACCATTAGTTGAGTCAGGTAAATTAGCGCATTGTGACGAGTTTTGATTTCAGCACAAGGGCGAGTCAATTTCTTTTAGATGATGATGCAATTCATGTTCTTATCATGTGAAAGATTTGAAGTTTTCAAAGTACACTCCTAACTTGCTATTTCATTCTTCTAATTCTTTTCCGTCCGAAGTACCCACTTCTTTTTTTTCTTTTCTGTATTTTGAAATTTGCAATTTCTTTGCTTCTCTTTCCACATAGACTGAAAATTCGGCTTGAATAAGTGAAATTCTTTATCTCCCTCCAGTTTCAACATTCTTCCAAATTCTTAAGTGTGGTGTGTTAGAATTCTTTTCGATCGGCAACAATTCTTACTTGAGAACGAAGCCCTTGATAATCAAAATAAACAAACATGTTAGCTATGGTTTATAAATCTATTTCTATTTTCTAGTAACAATAACAGATTTATTCTTAGAAATCCAAACATCAAGACAGTACTAAAACTAAAAGGCTATCATAATAAATTATGGAGCTGTATATATATATTACTCGTGATACACTCAATCAATACCAAACATTAAAAACCTAGTTATCATAATTACCCCAATTACCTTTTATTTATTTTGTAAATAACTTTTTCATACTACTCTATTTGAAAAATTTGTGTCTCCTACTCTATCTATAATAATGAAAATGATTCAAACTTATATATAAAGTAATAAAGCCTTTAGAGCTATACTCCACGGATGTTGTTCCTACTTTTCTAATCTCCTATGTAGCTTTCGGAATTGAATATGTATATGTACAATCAGCATTACGAAGGACCTTCATTGAAAGTTATGTATATGAATACTTAAACTTGACGATTTTGAAAATACAAGCGAATATAATGAATTACTCAATTAATCATTCTTCGAAATATGTGTAACGCAGTCTCTTATTGTTTTGTTCAAACTAATAGTAACAATAAGCAAGATCCAACAGACAACAAGTCGCTCTAGCACGGCAGGAAATTTAATTGACAATTGACCAAATATTCATAACTTTAACAAGAAATCATGCTATTAAATGTAGGAAAAGAGCTCTTTAGGTTTCCAGAAAGTAAAAAATTAAGATGCCTTTTTAAGTGCTGAACGACATTTCACCGAAAGAAACAAATGAATTCATTGGATACGAGAATTGAAGAAAGCATTTAAGTAAGCCCCAGTGAAGTTAAAACAGACATTCTAAAACAGATATAAGAAAAGTTTCCATTTATATACCAATGCATCAGACACGATCCGTTCCAGCTGTGAACCTGATGTTTGAAGACGTTGACATGTTTTTTTTTAAGTGGAGAGAATGTTTAGTACCGCCCTCCTAATTTAAAGAAAATAATTAGCCCACGATTTAAGGCAAATATATTTGTGAGGAATGACTAACGTGGGCTGTATTCACGTTCACGTGATCGCGATCGCGAGTATCTTCCCCGGCCTCCTCGACGGTAATAAGGAGATGGAGATCGACGATATCCTCTGTTGTATCCCTCGTCCCGACGCCCTCCTCCACCCCCACCACCTCCACGTCCACGCCTTTCAACACTAATAAATAAAAATTTTCAATAGAATAGAAGATAAGACATACACACTGCAGTAATAATAAATGCACGCAGTAAAAAAGTTAACATTAAATTTTTCTTTTTAAACCTATTATCATACGTGGGTTTTCCCATATAAATTCCAGGTGTTGGAGTATGCGCTCGCTGAGTAATTGAAAAGTCCACACGAATTCGTCGACCATCAATTTCAATTCCGTTACAGCTTTCCTTTGCTGCCTTTGCATCTTCCATATTTTCAAAATAAATGAAAGCAAATCCCCTTGAACGACCGGTCTATAAAAAAACAATCATTAGGTAAACGCTGATTGGTAAAATATGTTTTAAACGACATACTTGAGCATCAATGACAACGGTGCACTCATCAATTGGTCCGTATCTAGAGAAAACTTCTTTCAAATCCCGTTCTGTAGTTCGAAGAGAGAGGCCAAATACTCCCAAACATTTATTTGGTTGAGGGTCATCCTTCAAAGAAAGCGCCATTTTCTTTATCGATGTTTAAAATCGAATTGAGGTCATGTCCAGAAACTAATTTATCTCAGAATTAGTTAATTAAATTTACCCTGCTCCCCCCGTCATGTCTTCGTCGGCTTGACATTGGGCTTCGAGATCGGCTTCGTCCCCCAGCACCAGCTCCCCTGAAATGTTTTGTTCAATGTTAATATTGATTGGTATTCAATTTTAATTTCAATTTGAGTCTTTTTCATATTAGCTAGGAAAATATTATATTCATGGATTCTTACTCTAACCTTGATCGAGACCTTGATCTATACCCTCCTCCTCCTCCTCCGCCACCTCCGCGGTGATAATTTTTCCGGTCAACAACGGCAGCTCGTCCCCTTGAGTGACTCCTGGAACGGCTGTACCGATGTTCACGATGACTCCCAGAGCGATCATGTCGCACAGGACTTGCTCCCATTCTTGGCGAAATGCTCCCACGTCCCCCCATCATGTCCTGAGCAATGAATATAAAATTTAAGATATTTAGTTTCGGAGGAGCAAAAACTAATGTAGACAAGACGCAGATTATTGTTTGAGCTTTGTTACCGGTGGCGCGGGTCAAGTGTAAAATAATTTTCCCAGGTGGCGCTGAACATGCAAAAATTGTGGTTGTGTCTGCAATTGAGACTTTCTCCATAGATTTGGATTACTGCTTTTTCCTTTACTTACTCTTAATCCGAGAGCAATGACACCCTTCCGACCAAAAATGTCTGTGTTTGGCAGTGCTTACTTTTGTAATGAAGGAATGTGTCAGTGGGGAATTCAACTCCCAAGTTGTTTGAATGAAGGCTTCTTATCTTATCTTTTTATTCTCAACCAAGGAGTCACTCCAAGGGGTGAGCAAGTTTTCGTGGTACAGTTTCCTTTTGGTGATAATGCGGCAACAAACCTTACTTTCAGAAAATGAAAATATTTTTAGGGCCGGATTTTTTACTTAGAGCACTATACTTTGTAGCCACGTCCAATGTTACACAGCGTAACAGTTACACCCACTGTATCCGTGCGCCTCCTTCTAACATTGCAGAATGTAAAAATTGCCCTGATTTAGTTGCCGCATTCGAGTTTACTTTGTCTCAATATGACAAGGAATCTACGGTCTAACCCTACAATGCCAAAATTAGAACGAGAAAAGTTAGAAAAATGGAACATGGTATGAAAAATTTAATACATTTGTGCTTTCTCTTTTATTTGCCGAGCTGTTACTTATTGACATAAAATTGTATGAACTTGTGCACTCATTGTCAGTGACAGTCGTATCTAAATGCATGCATATCTGTACTGCATGACTTATTGGTACTTGAGTAAACTGTATCTATTATGGCAGAGCTAATAAAATTCACGGCAAGGAGACACAAGCGAATATGAATGAGTATGATGGGACTTTTTATCATCTGCAAACACTAATATTCTAACGACTATGGTCGTCTGCACTAATTTCAGTTTTACTCCCACATTTCAAGGGGAACTAGCAAACTTTGTTTAGTACTACCAGCTCGAGGCAGGATTTGTCGGTCAGAAAATTGAAACCGTTTGGCATATTAAATTGCAATGGCGACTGGACTAATGGAAAGACTGGCAAGGATGAGAAAGTTTAAATCTAATAAGTCAAAACACAATAAGCAGCAATTCTGAAGCCAGAAAGTTTTATCAAGGTGTGAATAGTATTTTAAGGGCTCACATTTTATGTTGCATTTGTTCCATTGTAATACTTTCCTTCGAGTATAGGAGACAATTGGATGAGACTATTGTGACCTAATACAATCGTAGACATAGTTATTCCGGTGCATGGCATTCCAAATGACGTTTGATGTCTCGGAATATGAATGCATAAAATCTTCAATAGCATGGAGACAGGAAAGATTGGAATTATTCATTGACTTGAAAGTTCAGGACGTGTAAGGTTGAAAAAGGCAGAGAAGAGAAAAATGATGATTGAACAAGAGCAAAAGATATTCGGCAACAGGATAACTTATTTATAATCACGAGAAAGGCGGAGAAAGAATTCCCTGAATTGCCTTATGTGCCGTGCCTTCTTCAGTCCTTCCCATTTCTAAAAGTTATTGATGAAAAATAAAGTATTTTACTGGAACAATCACACCAGTTTGTCATTTACTTTTACTGTGTAAACTGTCTTGATAATTATATATTTGTAATAAACTGAAAAAGACAATTAAACACATTATAGTTTATTTTGTGCATGTACATAGATGCAAAGACAGGAATCCAGTTGATTAACAACAAGAGGTGAATACGAGACCCCGTAGTGCATATGAAGAAACTCGACAAAGTGGGATTGGACATGGAAATGAAAAGAGAAAGGTATTCGAGGAAATACCATATCCAACTTTGACTACCCACGTAGAGCCAAGTACACTGGAGGATAAAGAGCAGGAAAGACTAGAGAAAATTTTCGGCCTATAAAACACTTTCCTACGAAAACTCTTTGACGACGCATGAAATCTCTTTCACATGGACTCCTTGTCGTGGTTAGTTGGATCCAGCCAGAGAGCAAGTTCAGCTCCAGTGTTAGTGCAACGAGTGCTTTTCTTTCCTGTGGGTCGGTTGGACGAACTCTCTTCCTCCTCTGAACTTTCTCCTTTAACTTTCTCTGGAACACTGTTGCTTCTTCTCTCAAGCACGGAACAAGTGTTGGTTCTGGTGTTTATTTTCAGTGTTCTTCTACTCTGGGTACTCAAGCACACAGCACAACACTAAGCAAGAAATTCACTGACGGTAGTGGTACCTGTGTAATATTCACAAATTGGCTGACACTACTGCAGTTACAACTACTGCAATTCAAGTTACCAACTGCCTTTCAGAGGTTCAGATAATATTACTGTTGTCAAGTTCTGGAAGCCACATTTTTTATGCTTAATCGGGAAAAGTCAGTGATTGCTATGCTATTATCACTTATTTGTGGAAAGTGATGTTGGCCGTGTCAGTGTTTGGTGATGCCTGTCATGTAGAATAATATTGTAACCCTGATCGAGTTTACGTTTAACAAACATGCCACCGGATCCATGAAAGTTATGACAAAAGTGACAATGAGCGAGAGTAATTCTGACCACAATTCAGGTTCAATTTCATGGCAAACTTTAATCATGACTGACGAGGGAGCTGTCACGAGTCATGGGAGACTATCGTTAAAGCTACAGTAATGGTTCCAGTAGAGTAAAAGTTCACCGGAGTGTAAAC
This sequence comes from Folsomia manolachei, assembly GCA_036491905.1. NCBI lineage: Eukaryota > Metazoa > Arthropoda > Collembola > Entomobryomorpha > Isotomidae > Folsomia > Folsomia manolachei. The sequence continues at coordinate 10,070 of JAAXNX010001702.1, read as the reverse complement.
AATTATCTCTCCAACATGACACAAGAACTTTGGTTCTTCTCAATTGATAGACGGTGGGTTTTCCTAGTAATTTTTTGCGATGCCCTCAATTATTTTCGGCATGGCCATTCAAGGGTTGTAGGTATTACTTGTTAGCTAAATGTAACAGCATGCGGGGCAAGTGAAATTCACTTCATCATTGGTGTCATTTCATGTTATTTTTTTTACTTATAGTCCTTTCTAAAAGAATACAAGACTCACGCACAAGATCCAGTAACTAATCGTGTTTCAGAATTTGATCAAGTTGAGCTCCCAATTTAGGCTGGTTCAATCGACATTCTATTGCAGGCTGATTTTGAATACTATAATTGTAAAATGTGTACTTCAAGTTTCACCCACATGCTGCTACTCATTGTTCAACTTTGTGGAATTAAGTTACAAAAATGCAAGTCAAAATTTATCGCCGACAATTCTAAATTATGTTCAAGTCGGAGAAAAATTGTAATTTCACTGTAAGAGCTTTCTCCTAACCAACTTCACAGTGTCAAGTTGACACTTCAGTTTTGTGGATCTTGGCCTCCTATGGCTTTTTTCTGATCACAGGCTGTAAAACTCTAGAGCATACCGTTGACACATTGAACAAAAAAGCTCATTAAACTCGGGATTGATTCAATTAGCTCATGTTGTACAACAAATTGAATTGGCCCTGATTCTCTTTCTATTTCGTCTTACCTTCAATCGTTTTACTTTTACAAGTTGGGGGTAGAAATATTTTCCATAACTAGCCATTTTGCCCGGCTTTACAAATCAAAAAGACGCAGCTATACTCTACGTGCACATCTACTATAATTGCTCTTATTTGAGAGGCTACATTTTTTTCTTCATTTTATTGCAATCCTAACTTCTTGGATAAGAGGACAGAAAAATGTCCAGATTTACAATTCAGCGAGTCGTGCTACAAAAAATATCGATTTCTACTTCCTGTGAAAGTAACTTTCTCACCACATCTGAAGCACCCCACCATGCAACTTGTTGCTTTATGAAGGAAATTTTAAGTTACTTGTATGCAACGATACTATTGTATGGATTACTTTCTGCTCTGCTTTCTCTTTTTTGGATTTTTTCTCCAAATACATCGACATTCACACACACGCTAGTAACAATCACGCTTCAGTTTCATTTGCTGATATTTATTACGTGACTTGTTCTTTTGTACAATTGCATTACTTTTATACAACGTGAAAGAAGTGTATTTTTCAACAAGTTGGCTTTATTTATTTATTTCCAGAACTGCTTTACCCTGTATGACTGCGGTTCATGTCGTTTTATATTTTTTTGTAATTTATTAGTAATGGTTATCAACACAATTTTGAGATGATTGTCTGTGAATCATATTTCAAGAATTGTGAACACTATATTATGCGATATCTTTTTTAATAGACCGGCGGACAGGTCGGTGCAAGACATTGCCGTGATTGTTTCACATTTACGACATTTAGCAGCCTTGACTGGAGTACCACCCCTTTTGCTCAATCAAATCGCCAGCGTTGCGTACTTGGAACAACTAGATTCTGGAGTGACATGTAAGCGTTTTAATTCTGATTTGTAATGCATTTGGTAATAATATTGAATCATACTTAATAGCATTTTTTAGCAGAGCAAGCAAATAAGTAAACTATTGAACTGTCATAAATCCAGAACTAAATCAATTTTATCTATTAAAATCAAAATTTGTAGCTTATACATTGACAATAGTATTTTTTTATTTGAATCGACATTATTTGGACCGTCAGTCGGGTTTTCTTTTCGAAACCTCAATTTCTACCCAAGGTGGTTTATTTGTTGAGAAAAATGAATGAAATAACAAACCAATTTTAGGTTTTCTCATCGAAAAGTAAGAATCCCCGACGAGCAATTCAAAGAAAGTCGGTTCCAAAATATGAAATTGACATTAAATTGCATTGCAGACTGAAATTCATTTCAGATGTAAGATCTAAAATCAAACTTTCTGAAGTAACCTTTCGATCATCAAATTTATTTCAACGACAAGGTCCCTAAAAATATGAGAGCTTCTTTATACTAGTTTATTACTATCAAAATTAGGATTCTATCTAACAGAACCGAAGCAAATCTAATTTGGCTTCTTTTATTGCTGCTGTTTGCGTGTAAAGAATATATAGGACTGCAGAAGGACAATATTGTATGCTTTGCAATATGCTTTGCTGCTCCGGAAGGAAGCGAAGCATAATACAATCTTCGGAAATCTCTGGTTTTCTTCTCTTGCGGGTGACATTCTGAATTGAAAGAGAAAGTAGGAGTACTAGAGCAGGCGATGTTCAGCCACCATCCTTTCTACGATCCGCATTCATACAAGAAAAGGATTTACTTTTGTTTGATTAAAATAAGATGTGAAAGCAATTGGTGGTTGGGAAAAGTAAATACGCGCCCTTATACTTTTTCATCTTAAAGATCAATATATGATGTTGATGTCGTGAAATTGCGAGCTGAGGGGCTTCGTATTTGATGGCAATTTTTTTCATTTTATGTATAAATCCAAAATTATATAGCATTGTTCATATAAAAACTGTTGACAGAATTTTACGATAAAGGACCTAGTCAATTTGTCAGCGGTGAATTTGTGTAGTTCATGCCATCGCTTCGTTTATTACAAGGTTTGCAGTTTTTAGTAATATTATGAAAATAATTTTTCGTTTATGCCTTATAAGTTGTTGTGATTCAGGTGTATGTAATGTGTCATTGTTCAGCCGGTATCACCATGTGTGAGTGTTCATTAAATATTACTTTTTTGACCATTTCAGTGTACCGTCAGGGAGATAAAGGAACAAGTTGGTATGCAGTCTTGATGGGAACTTTGGACGTTCACGTATCAAAAACCGGCATTGTGGAGGTGAGACTTTTTCAACTAATTTTGTTTGTTATCTTAGTTGGACAGTTTTTGTTTATTTCTCAATTCGATAAATTGGGACCCTCAAGAATGAATGGTTGATTGACGCTATACAAAATCTGAAAAGCAGGAGAGAGGCACTTCCGTAATCTTGTCAAAATATTAAGTACAACTTAACCATGGACTTTCTCTTAAAAGCTTTCGACACGAAAGACCCAATTGGAGTATTCTTAATTCAAACAATCCGTAGCCCCACAATCCATGTTTTCTTTTCAACAACTTCATTTCACATTCAAAGCCTGTTGAAGTAATGCATTCACTTTTCACGTAGGTCCGATATTAGAGGAAGTTAGGAGAATTATTATATTTCTTTATTTTGCTAGATATATTTTTGTGATTATTAGCACTGTTCTTTCCAAATGACATTTACTTAATTCTGTTTGGTTGAAATTTAGGATATGAATGCAGTTTCCAGAACTTTGGGAATGGGTTCCTTTTTTGGAGAGTCTATCCTTGGTAAGATTATACTCAGAAACAAATAATAGAACTTTAGAGTTGGTTGTTCGATGACCGAAACATTTGTTTTGAAATTTTATAGACGACTCTCCACGTGAAAATACCATCGTCACCCGTAAGTAATTACATTGAATTTTAACAGTAATTTAATTGATTGGTTTTTATTCACGCGTTGAGTTTTAACAGGAGAACCGTGTCAATTGCTTCGTGTCGAACAACGAGATTTTAGAGGACTTTGGCAGGTATGTCTACTCCCATGTTTTTTATTTTGTCACTTTCTCCTCGTCTTATTCTGTCAGTCCTGACTCGTAACGTTCTTTTCTTGGTTCATTGCACTTCTCAAACTTTTCATGGCTTTCACCGAGTTTGGCTGAAAATTGAGGTGGGTAATCCAATTACTAAATAACTCGTCGGCAGCTGGGGTGCGTAGACAAAATCGGTTGTCGGCATTTTATTATTTTCTACTATGATGTAGACATAAAGGAATATGTAATTCCTGTCATCCCTTGATTGGCGACAAAATTACCTTAATCAACAAATGAGTACAATTGCAAAAAATGGGTTACTAATAAGTTGTGAAGAGAGTTTATAATACAATATGCCGCCCTTACCCTATGGTTTTACTTCCTCCTAGTGAATTATACGATACCGAATGCTTTGCCAAACTTAACTGATATAAAAAACTGATATAAATTTTGCAATGATAGTCTACATTGGTGTTGTGGTAGTGATTCCCTGCAAAATAATGATAGACTCTCATCTCTAACCACACCAACCTGGTGTGGTCACATTGTTATGTTTCTGTTGGAAAACTTCAACTTGAAAACTGTAAGGAAAAGGACGGACCAGTCAAGGCAGCTAAGTATGTGTATACTTAGCCATGGAAAGGCTCAGTTCTAGTGCCAATTCCTACTCGGCAAATGAAGACCTTCTGCTCTAACTTAACAGAGTTATGTACACAATATTTGTGATAATAATTCGATTTTCTCTCTTTCCGCACATTTATCTTTTCATAACTGGGAAATATCGATTTCTGGAGAAAGTATATACATTGTTGCTTTTCCAGTTCAATGGTTGATTGTATAGGAATTGAGATGCTGCATTAGAATTTGCAATAAATTTGCAACGGCTGAGGTTGACAAACTACCATGATAAAGTAAACAGTTCTTATCATATTATACTCAGATCCAATTAGGAGTTATTTTCAATCTCATTAAAATTTCCTCTTTGGCTCATTTCATGCCTTCGTGTAACACTATAAGGTTAGTTGCTTATTTTATTACTGAAAATATCATTTTCTTAGTTTATTATGCAGGATTTCATTTTCCTGAAGATATTTATCTTTTGGCATCGGTTTTCAAACCAATAACAAATTTATGATCAGAGGACAACGGCTGAAGACAAAAATGGAAGAAAGCACAGTGGAATTGCCATCTTCAGCCGGTTTTCATCATTGCACCTGTCGTACTGAATTGAGAAATGTGCCGTGGGCAAGTGGATCGAATCTGATAGACAGCTAATGTCAGGAAAATGGAAAACCATATCTTGTCTTGTATGTCACATCATTTCATCGGCACAGCGAAATCTCATAAAGTTTCAGCATTACGTGGTCGAAGCCTATGCGTTTTTTTTTTTTGCAAAATTGGATTTTTCTTGTGTCAAAAGCAGTATACTCTCAAAAGGTGCCAAGAACATGAGCTACATGGATAAAATGAATATGTAGCAGTGTACAATTGGCTCCGAATCATTACATGGCTTGAAATTACTGCTGCATCATACTATGCAAAAAATTAAACAGCCTTGCCAGCATTGGAGATTACAAAATATTTAAAAAACAAACGCCTCAGAACTTCAGTTGCAGGGGTTACAATACAAAAAACATTCTTCCAACTTTTTTGTACTTTTTTATCAAACTAAAAAAATGTTTGTTTCATTTCCCAACTCGTGGTAAGCAAACCTGCCCAAGCGATGCATGCGGAAAGGAAATGTCCTTCAGTTTAGTGAATCGGAAGCAGAACCAAACACTTTCCTTTGAATCTTGTGCAAATATGTAACTTTCTCTTTTGCAATTCGCCAAACAGTCTGCTTCAGGTAAGCAGCAAGAGCAACAACTAAAAGTAATAAAACGTATGAACAAAGAAAAACACAGAAAAACGAAGAAGATAGCACCGGAAGGATGCCTTAAGGCAGTTCTGCTTTCACTTTTACTTCCACGTGCGGCTATTTCACCCAAAACTACCTACAAGACAATGATTGTTGGTTGGTTAGTGGAACAAACTTGGAGCAAATCCAAGCCTTTTTAGGTTTTGCAGACAAATTTCAGAGTATATCTGTAGAAGAGACACAAAGTGTCTGTAGCTTGCCTACCTGCCGTCTTTCCGTGAGAGCATGGGTGGAGTGTGTAAATGGAGTAAAGTAGAGCTGAGTAGGAAATGGAGATTTAGGGAAGGAGAAAGCGTTGAGAGTCAGGTAGATGTGGATCGATAAGCCTCGAAATGAAAGTACATAGAGTTTAAGTTGAAACTCATCTCATTTCTAAATATACAGACACAATTCTGTACTTGCCATCAGTCCATGTATGTATGGACGAGACGAGCAAGTCTGTTGGGCGGTTTGGTTCTTGCTCGAAAAAGATGGATATTATCTGGCTTTGTACTCCGTGTTGAAAGGGGGAAGGAGAAAGCAGGAAAAACATTTCGAAATGTAGAGATATCACTTACTTACTTCCATTGGAAGCACATCCTTCACTTCACAATCTTTTATTTCATCTTATGCCTTGCCTTCCCTAAACCTAAAACCAAACCAAAGCACTTCGTGGTATAGTGGAGCAGGCAAGGAAAGGAATTATTGAGTTCCAGACGTATTTGGTGTAAGAGATACTTTCTCCTCTGTTTTTCGTACATTAGTTTTTGATCCAAGGTATTTGAGAGGTGAACCTCAAGTTCTTTACACCTCCTTGACTATGTTCTATTCTAAAGAAAGTCGACGATACTCAAGGCAGGCATGATTATCCCCAAAACTGTGATTTCTTGTCAAGTTTTGAATTTGGATTTGTTTCTGTAGAAAAACACTTACAATTAGCTACTCTTAAAGCAATTTATGAATCTTTACCTATTCAACGTTACTACATTCTTTTTATTTGCGATATATGTACCTTGTGGTGATCGAAATGGACTGCTTAGGTTCGCTTCCCAGTCAATACATCTTTTCATATACAGTAGTGTTTCCTTCTTGTTCAGTATCGTTATCCTATGCCAATAACTATTTGGCTCATTGAACACTGATTGTATTGTACGAAAAGAGAAGATTAAGAAGTCATGGTTTGCTTTTATAAGTGAAGCTCTATACTAGACTGTAGAATCTATAGTTATCATTGAAGTGAACATTATGTAAGGTATTACATAATATAAGATCCGTTTAGCCTGTTTTAATTTAATTTTTGTTATTTTAATGGACCGAGTTTGCTTTTGGTCATTATCGCAAAGTAATTACTTATTTTCAGCGACTCCTACATTGTCGCAGAATATCGATTTCATTATTCTATCTGTGAAAGTTAAAGTCACGATGTTTTTGGGGATTTCAAAGTGGTCACAGCTATTACATTGCTGATTAACGGTAATTGGCTTTCATTGGCTAACATTTTGTTGAGACATTTTGAGTTAAGAATGAAAACTATGAAGGAAAAGGATAAGAATCATTTCCGAATATTTATTCGTAGTTTATCTTTCATAACAAATTTGACAATGAAAACGAAAACTTGTGCTAAAGTCCCCAAGCGAGGAACTGCAAATGGCAGAACTGCCTCATTCCAGTGAATGACTGGAATATTGTGGCATGCCCTGTCAAATAAATAAATTCTACACCGACCTTTCCCTATGGATCCTTGTATTCTAGCAATACTGCCGACCCAACTCCATCCTTGTGTTGTTATCTGATTGCGTGTTTCGAATATTCTTTGTTCTGCTCTGTCCGATTCGGGTAATACAACAGAACGTTAACAAGCTTCGCCCCACATGCATCCAACAGTGCAAAACATAAAGAAGAAAACAAATATGCGAGCCCAACCTAGTTTCAGATCAAATGTCACTTTCTGGTATGGTGTCAAGTATCAAACAAGTTAGGTACATTGGGATGCGTGTAAGACGAAATATTTCTTTGGTTTATACATTGAATGTTGTAGGTATTTGTTTTAGTTTTGCAATGCAATGGTCCTTGCAATGCTTTTAGTTGAATCATCCAGATTTAGTAATGCGCGATACGAGAAAGTTTGATTTGTATGCGAATATGAACGATTTGATATTGTGAGTACATATTCTCCTATTTTATATTGTCAACACTTGTTAATTATTAAATGACAAAGACAGTTTGCAGTCAATTACAGAGTGAGGTTAGTATTTGATTTCCTTGTGGTGTTCGATTTCTTATTTTAATGAAGCAACAAGCAAATTTTTACTTGGATTACATTCACATGATCAAATGTGTCATAATTATTGTGTTATTTTTTTAATCACAGTAAATATTCATCATTAGTTGTTATTTTGTATCTGGGTTTTTATAGGTCATATAACAGATTCAAATTGTTTCACGCGTGCAACATGAAGCAAATTTGTATTCAGGAGTTTCACCATGTTTTCCTTCATCCTTCAAATAGTACGTACTCGGTATTTCACTACTCTCTGTCGTAGATTTTGTACAAAATGTGGTTTTGATTGGGTCAAGATTAGTCTTACGAGTTTAAGAGATTACATCTGTAAATCTTGTTCTTTTATGATGTTAATTACACGGCAGGGGTTTAATTTCTTGAATCCTCTTAAATTTATTTGATTAAAATCCCATTAATTCTCTTTCTTGTACGTGACATCAATTTACGTTGCAAAATCTCGGAAAAGTGAGAGTGGTGTATGTTGAGTGGTTTACATTGATTGTTTAAAACTGCAAAAGTTTGGTTGATATTAGGTGATGAGAAAACTGATTCGATTTATGCTTCATTTATAAATATTATGTTGATGGCGATGACCAGATTCGCATGATTCGATTCTTGGAAGCATATTTTGACTACTTCAGGGAATTAAAACAAAAAAGTACTTAGTTTCCACTTAAACTGTTGCGTTATTCACTGTGCCGATTAGATTTGGTGTATCCTATCGATTTATGAGAGTACAATTGAAAAATGTTTATGCGGTTTTATTTTACCTGTAAACACTTCAACTATGGTGTGTCACGCTTCCATTGTTTAAGAGATCGGTAGATTTTCCAAAACACACAAATATTAACGAGACTATTAATTTGTATTCTTTCAATTTAGAACTCGATCTCGTCTTCAAAATTAAAATAAAAAATAAAACATGCAAAATCTAACTTCTTGCATACGGAAACCTTCTTACTATGATTTATTTCTAAGAATTCAACAGGAATTTTTGGAATTCCATTTCTCAAACAATCTGTTGGAACTGCACTTTGTTGTATTTTTAGATACATTTATGCGGGGAGTCACAAATGCCATTTATGTACATCTTAGCCAAAGTTATGCAGGATCCTACATATTAACTCATTTGGTCGCAGCAACTGATATAGCATAAATTTCGTTTTTGGAAGATTTATGACCAGAGCTATTAGGGAAAGGATTGTGCCAGCCTTTACTCACTTTCTTTTTTAAATGCATACACAGAATACTTTGTATTTAGTAATTTCAAAGGATGCTCAACTTCCTCTTCGACAACCCCGACCGTTTGTTTCCTTTCCAATTCAATCACACCAAGCACTTGACTTCAAGAGCAAGGTTTTGACACAAAGTGTCAAATCGGTTTAACTATGACTAGCATCATTTACGTTAAGCACAACTCTCATTCTGTTCCGGAAGCACAAAAATGCATCTCCTTCAGCTATTTGAGATTGCAGTAAAATAAAAAGAGCTATTCCAAAATTTGTTGTCCTTATCGCTCGTTCGTACTGCTACTTCCAACATGATCGAGGGAAGGACAGATAATGGATGAACGACGCCTTTACAGCTTTATTGGTGGTCCATTGGCAAGATAACCTGCAGCCTGCGACTGCATTTGGGCTTGGCTGACGTTTCATCTTGTGCATATGTGCAACAATAATATTTGCTCGAACCTGATATCAGCGAGCCAACTGTAAGCGAAGGGTCGGATGTTAAACTGTAAACTAGAACCTAATGAAGGTTGGTTGGTTGGTACACTACTAGAAACGTGGCTTCTGCTTGGCTACGACTACGAGATTGCATTACATTAAGGCAGTTTTCTTTTCCGACCAAAATTTCTTCCAACTATTTAACGAACCATGTTTCCAACCTCAAGCTAATAGAAGTTTAACCAGGATGATTCTTATCCTCTGCCCGTGCCGTGTGGTCTTTTTGTCTCATTTCCTTTCACTATGGTTTTTCTTATTAAATTTATCCGAATGTTGAATAACTTCTTTTTACGCTTTTTACACATCCTTCGCCTTTCTTTCGGGTGGGATATTTCAAAGCGCTATTCTCGACTGTTTCTACATTTCCTCCAGGATGGAAAGTTTCAATAATTTGAGCTGATTTTGTTTTAATATTGCTAAAAACAATTATTGACGTTTCAGAGAAATCGTGTTCTAACAACGCGTTAAAACCCATTTTTAATTTTTTACCTCGTATTATTTTAACAATAATTTTTTAAAT
>JAAXNX010001701.1:0-16554 GCA_036491905.1 Folsomia manolachei | reverse complement strand
CATAACCAACAAATTCAGGAACATTTAAGAAAGGAGCAGGAACAACAACGAAACGTGAATCTCTTTGGAGGCTCTTTTCCTCAACAAAACTATCAACAACAATACCAACAACCAGCTCCACAACAATACAACAACCAATACTCGAACAATTATGCGAGATCCAGTAATCCTGAGCAGGAATATCAGGAAGGGCTCAAAGCACATCAACAACAGATCCAAGCACATCTTGCTAAAGAGGCACAATTTCAACCTCAACATCATTTGACTGGCGCTGCGGATCCAGCTTATCAACAAGGTCTTCAAGCCCATCAACAGCAAATCCAGGTATGAATTATAAACGACTTCACTTCAGAAAGGGTAAAGGTTTTAACCCGTCTTGTTCATGATTTTTAGGCCCATTTGGCTCAGGAACAACAACACGGTGGCCCAGTTTCAGCTTATCAAGCTCCACAATCTTATCATCAACCTGGTCCTTCTACTCCTGGACTTCAAGCCCATATGCAACAAATTCTCGAGCACCAAAGACGAGAACAGCAACACCAAGCTCAAGTTGGTCATGCCACACAGTACCACGCTTCCCACTATCAACCACCACAACAATCCAATTACAACAATAATAACAACAACAATTACTACCAACCACCCCAACAATCTTATCAACCACGAAGAAACTTCCAAAATCAGAATGGAGGTAAGGTATCATTGGCTAGTCTCGGATTCTAATTTTAGACATCTAAAAAAATCTGTTTTTTCTCGTCAAAATGGTAAATTTGTGCCAGAAACATTTTGTATTCAAAACAAGTTCAATGTATTTAAAAAATAAATTTATACACGTCCTTATTCTGCAATCATGAAAATGCTAAAATTATTTTCATAGTTTATTATTGATTCGCAATTTGCATGTTTAAAACCAATGGCATGCATTTAGCATTAAGAGAAAGTCAATGGCGAACCAAGGAATTCATTTTTAGGTTTTTCATTTTGGTGGAGGAAATCCATTATCCGCAAATATCTGACTGAGTTCTATCGCAGACCGTTTCGGAGAACGGGGTCGATCCGGGTGTTCAAATTCAAAGTCCACGTAATTGGACGCCTTCATAAAAAACATGGATTAGAGTTTTGTATGATGTGCAATATAAACTCTTGAGTCAATTTCAAGTTACCAAAACGTGCAGTGTATCCCATGGTCCATTCTAATAAAAAATATACATAAAAATATATATATACATTATGCAAATGTCAAATCTCATTGCAATATCTTAATCCCTTGTTCTTTATTAAGTTACCATAATTATCCATCAACGACCATGCAGTGTACGCTCGGACATCAGACCCATCATACACAATGGATTTTAGTACTTCGTTGATATAAGCTCTATAATAGTTGACTCGATCTATATCATTGATCCCTTCCGATTCCTGAGCCCCGTAACCATTCTCAGTTATATAAATCGGCATCTGATACTCTCTTGCGACCCAGGTCGTAACATTTCGAAGTCCCCATGGAACAACACTCCAACCTATGCCACTGGAATTCCAAGAAGGATCTCGTTCCGATTGAATATTTGCGTCACCATCCATCCATCCATTGGAACCATCAGACGGAAGGACGTAGTGAGTGCTGTAGTGGTTTAGTCCAAGGAAATCAAGGGTTCCTGTGGGTGTGAAATATATTTGACTCGTAAATTAATTATGAGATGATTATGTGCAACTTAAATGCTAACCATTAATGGTCTCGGTCCAAGCTGCATCAAAGGTTGGCAGCCGTGACTGGTTTCGCCCTTCAGCCTCGCTTTTGGCATCCACCAATTCTCTCATGATTTCCGGATATTCTCCCCTCAAAAGAGGATTGGCCCACCACCCATACTAATAAAAATTGAGTATTCGTTTTATACATTTTTAATTTTATAGTTGAATTGTAAGAATTTACCCTAAAATTCATAGATCTGTCCATTGCAGCCATATGCTCGGGATCGGATTGATTTTTTGGCTCGGACCAGTCGCAATTTAGTGTAATACCCAATTTCCCGTTTTGGTTTGGCCTAAATTCTGTATCGTAAATTCTAAAAGCTCTGGAATGACTCTTAATAACATTGTGAGTACATATATAGGGTTTTTCCGGGGGTTGCTCCCAAGGTTCGTGAAGTCCATAGTTCCAGTCAGCCAAGCAAAAAACGTGCGGCTCATTGAATGTCAACCACCACTTGAATTTAAATTCATTTAGTTGAAGAGTCAATCATGGCAAACAATGTAGATGATTTACAAATGGGTCAGAAAATGGTTTGAGAGATTACCTTGACCCGATCTCCAAATTCTCGGAAAACAATGCGTGAAAAGTCTGCAAAGTGATCTACAATCGTTTCGTTAAGCCACCCACCATCATTTTGTAGGCCCATGGGAGTGTCCCAGTGATATAAAGTTATAAATGGGACAATGCCCTCGTCCAGTAATGCATTGATCAGATTGTTATAATAAGTGATTCCTATTTGATAAATAAAAAATAGTTAGTTGAATTAAAAACTGAAACAATTCTTAAGTTTATGAACCTGGTCGATTAATTCCGTCGAGAACTCTTCCAGTGGGGACGATACGAGACCAGGATAAAGAGAAACGGTAGAAATGTGCCTAAAAAAAGCAGAATGATTTAATCCGTTACAAGTTAAGATGATCATCTGCATGAATTGCTTACTTACCCCCATATTTTTAAGTAGGTATACGTCCGACAGTATAATTGTTATAAGAGTCACATGCAATGTCGCCATTCTTTCCATCGGCGATGTTGGTACCGTTATTTTCATGACTCCAGAAGTCCCAGTTGTTTTCTCCTTTCCCTATTTCATAAAATACGGTAATGCACATCTGGAAATTGATTGATTGCATAATACGCCGATAAGCTTACCATCCGCGTCCCAACCACCTGTGCATTCAAGGAAAGTTGAGGCAATTTTATAATTACACTGAAACTTACAAGACTTCAAAAAATCTATAAAATGCTGATTCTCAATTTTATTTTGCAAATATCAATTAGTTTCTGTAAATGCATTTTATAAATTTTTTTAAAGTTATGCAAAATTATTTATATAATTGTCTCAATTTTCCTTCAATTTGATAAGCAGAGGTAGCTAATCCCCACATAAAGCCTTCTGGAAATGTGTCCTGAAGAAAGTCATCCTCTTGACCGGAGCTGTGACTAATCCCGAAGACTAATAGAGTCAAAACTACAAGTTTCGACCCCAACATTTTTGCTCGTGTTTTAAAATGGGAAATATCCAAATAAAATAAACGATGGTCCGCCGAATTCGGACAAATCAGACTGAGCTTAGAAAATCTCCAGACTTTAAAACACAATGAGGACGTCTCTGATAGTGGTTGATAATGAAAAATGGGATTACGTCAACATTGCTTGCATGCCCTAAATTGTGATGCGAGTTTTTGTTCTAAATAATTTAATAAAAAAATTGCTCATCAATCATACTCAAAAGGATTTCTTGATATCGATATCGCTGTCAGCAAAACAAGAACGGCATTTTACATGGTTCTTGTTTCACATGTTGTCCACATTTTATTTATTTATTTGAATGTCGAGTTTTACATGAAACTGTAATATCTAACTAATGTAAAGAGAGGCGTATTACAATAAATATAATGGATTGTATGAAAAAGTCCGCTTCATGATCCAGATGAGTATTTCAGCGCTTGATTATTTTCCCTTTTCCCACTTTTGAAGTCAACACGGAAATTGTCGACGTATTTCCTCCACCGCCATAAGATGAACAGATGGAGTCCTGTTTTTTTGCCAGTTCCTCCTAACCCTTTGTTTGACCCTTGTTTGGGAACAGATTTCAATCCAAGTGGATGAATCTTAAATCCGTACAATTTTGGCTCATATTTTTTAGGGGAAGAGGAAGAGAGAGGACGAAGTTCTGGCATGCTGGACAATAAAATTTAGAGTTAGCATTAAAAACACAAAGTTTTGATTATAGTGGGGACTCCATTGTGGAAAACTGAAATATAAAGCAAACCTTAGGAGAAGCATGGACGGGAAACCAGTACCAAAATAAGCCCCATCAAGATGAAGATGTCGACTCAGTTTTGGGTATGTAAATATCACGACATTTTGGGCAGAATAGTTTTACACTTCCTTCTCCAGGGATGTCGGAAAGTCCTACATAGATGTGACAAATTCGACTTTTGTACACTACACCATGTCGGGTTATATATACGTACCAACTGGAAGACACGGCTGAGCATCACACAGAACCCTTGGACAAAACCCAAAATCCGCGGTTTTGACCTTAGTGGCTCATCATCTGCATTCCCCTTGGACTGAGGAGAAATCTGGCATGAATCAATTCATACAAGAGTTCAGCAGCCTGTTCGACAATGTCGTTTGCGGTGCGTTTCCCTTGTTTGGTGTCAGTATCATCATCATCCACATCCGTTATGATTTCCAATGCCCTCTTGAAATGAGGAACTTGTTCATTGAGTCCGGTCAGATTGAAGCGATCTTGAATTCATTAATTGGATTATGGATCTCACAAATCAAAAATCACTACTTAATCTTATGGCAAAGGGATCTACATTACATGACCTGACTCCCTTCATCAATCTCACTTTACTATAATACTGCTATATTTAATATTACTACTATTACTACTCTTACCTTGAATGTAGTCTTCATCCACCTACATAAATTATGAATGTTGTGTAATGTAATTACATGATGTCATTCAAAATCTGATAAAAAATTACCTCGATTAGAAATTCATGGCCCCTCAACGAGCAAAACCACTTGACCCACGACTCTTCCTCGGATGTTGTGGAACTCATTTTGGAATCAGCAGAGTTTTTTAATAGCGTCCAAATAATTTATGGATAACTTTTAGAAGTAATTATTAGAAATTTCGATGTAAAGGTTGGCTCTGGACGTGTCTCCGGATTGTGTCGAAATAATTGAATAAAATGATTCAACCAGCGATAGTGAATCACTGATGTCCAGTTGAGTAAGTGTGAGAATTTTATTGAATGGTCTCTTTGTTGGACGAAGGTATCGTTGTTATCTTCTCCTCAATATTCCACTAAGAGACATTCAGACAAAGTTTCCGTAGATTCTGCGATAGAAGTCCCTCAATTGTCATTTGGATCCATGCAATTGTTTTAATCCTCAAGAAGTGAACAAAGGAGAATGAAGTGGGATAACGCGGGAGAGATCGTCTTGGTACGAAAATGTTTGCCGTTTTGTCCCGACCACTTTTTGATATTTAGGAAACAGTTATTTTTCACAGTCATCAAGAAGATAAGATAAGGATAAGATTATCCGTCATTTTCTACCTGGGCCGGGTGGGACAAAGGTAAGGTTTTAATCAATTTTAATTTCCAATTCAACGAGGCGAGGCTCAGATTTTAATTTTGAAACTATTGGAAGACTCGTAAGAAATAAAAAATGTATTGTATAGCGGATGACCACTCGTCAGCTGTGGATTTATCACTGATAAATTATCAGCCAATTACAGAGATTGTCTAAATTAAGGACAATCTGAAGACATTTCCTGCTCGCGAATGTCAATAACTGAGCATAAACAGTAACGAGATTTGATTTACTTTTTTATTTTAATTAAGTTTTTAATTTAAGTAGACGATAGAATTGAGAATGGTGTCAAAATTTGTGTTTAATTATTTAGGCTCGGGGATGAGTGGCAGCAGCGAGAGTGAGGAGGAAGAGAGTAATTTGGGAACAGAGGAAGAAACTTCACAAGAACCCTTCTCCGACGGAGACCTTATATCATCAGATGCTGAGTTTGAGTACTGTTGCTTACTATTCTGAAATATTAGTAACTAACTGTGGTCTGTGTGATAAACATACTTTTGACTTGGTTAAGATCCGATGAGAATACTTTTGAGGACAATTGGAGCGACGACGATTACTTTTTGAACGAATTTGAAATCTTTTCTTCGCAAGAAATGGATAATGAGTTCGAAGGGGATGGAGGATATGATGATGACACGGATGCAGATGACGTTGTCATTCTAGACGGCCCCGGTGATGATGGAGAAGAGGGAGATGCCAATGAAGATGACGATGCTGATCAGGAGACGGAAAATGAGGCTGATGAAGATGGGGAGGACCAGGACGCAGAGCCACCTCCAAGGAAGGTGGCTCGGATGGGTAATAAATAGCGTTGAATTTTATGATGATGTAGTAGTGTGTGTACTGAAGGTTTTTCTTGGGCCACAATCAAATATTATAGATCCTGTTCAAGGAACTAGTGCGACGGCCACTGTTACTAGTGCTCAAGAAGTGGCGGATGAAGACAATGATGGGATCACATGCACAATTTGTTATGACCAATTTACCAATTCCGGTGAACACAGGATTTCCTGTTTACGGTGCGGCCATGTGTATGGAAAGGTATCATTACTGGATTTAGAGATTTTTGTAGAGCAATTAATTAACATTTTGTAACATGGCTTCCAGAACTGTATCGAAAAATGGTTAAAAATTCATGGCCGATGTCCGCAGTGCAACTGCAAAGCTAGGAAAGGAGACGTCCGAGTCCTGTATGTCAAAAGTTTACATGCCATGGATAACACAGAACTAACAAAGACGAAAAAGGATATGGAAAAACTTGAAGCCATAATTTCAAAAAATAATCTTGAGTAATTTATTAATTTCTATTTTCATATTATATTGAAATGCGCTCGACGCTTAGTTTTTTTTAAAGTACCCTAACCCTAACATAATGAGATGCTTTTTATTTGATTTTTATAGGAATACAAAACAGAAGATCACAATTGAAAGCTTAAGCAGACAACTGAAAGTTGTAGAAGAGCAAAATATTCAATTAAGACAGCATTGTGCAGTTATGTCCTCTTCTAGTAATAATCCTGGTCCGTCCTCGTCCTCTTCATATTATTGTGATAGTCTTAGAGTATCCCAAAACCAAAATGCATCACTTTTGAGAACGCCTGAGAAACGCTCGGGTAGGAA
This sequence comes from Folsomia manolachei, assembly GCA_036491905.1. NCBI lineage: Eukaryota > Metazoa > Arthropoda > Collembola > Entomobryomorpha > Isotomidae > Folsomia > Folsomia manolachei. The sequence continues at coordinate 9,566 of JAAXNX010001701.1, read as the reverse complement.
GCAGCTCAAATATTCCCTTGCCAAATCTTGCGAAATCAAAGAAGGAGCCTGTCGAGTTGGTGCTTATAACGATTGGCTGAATCTTATGGTTGTTTCACATGATATGAAAAACTCTTTGTTTCCCAGTAAGTGCGGCATATGACTATACTATGACTTAAGTATTGACTCTATGATCTTTTTCACGCAGATGGGTGTTGTGGCATAAAGCAAATAAATATGCTCGAACTACGCCCTATGATGTCTATGCCTCTACACCAAAAGCAGATTAGAGATATGCAGTTTAGCCTGTGTCAAAATGATGTTATCCTCACAGTATCAATGGATAAGAAAGCTATCCTTTATAACTGCTCTGGAAATGTCACTGTGCAAACTTTTCTTACTGACTATCCCCTGTGGTCTTGTTGTTGGGATGAAGTTCAAACACATATATTTTATATTGGATGCAGCAATGGCTCAATTATTGCATATGATATCAGATCTCCGCAGGATCCACTTGTTACCTATCCTCAAGGGCCAGATACTAGTCCTGTGTGCAGATTGAAATATGTTAGTCCTGCTTATCAGGCAAAGTAAGTTAATTTCGAATTCGGGTTTGTATTTTATTTCATTGTTACTCTGTTAATTGGTTTTCGTAATAATTGTTGTACATTTACAGTGCTTTCAACTTAAGTGGCCTTCTGGTACAAAAACTAACTTCAGTTGCATTTGGGGAGTTCAAAGGAAGCACTAATTCTGAGATGCAGTTCCATCAGCTTCCTATCGAAGGCCCATTCTTTAATGTTGATTTTGATAAGATTTCTCGTCACATGCTAGTTTCTACTCGCCCTTCTCCTAGAAATGATGCGATTTACGGTTCTCACTTGCTTGGTGATCTCAGTCAATACCATTGTGACACCCTGGAAAGAACTGTAGTAACATCAAACGTTGTCAATACATACAAAGTTCGTAAACACTAATTTAATTACCTGAATATTTACAAGAAGCTGAATGTTTATTACAAAAAATTATTTTTTTTCAATTTCAACAGGGCAGTAATCGAGATGGACAGAAAATGAGTCGACCAACTTTGTTCAGCCCTGAAGAAGGATATGTATATGTTCTGGCGAATGGGGCCCAAAACACAGTCAATTATTGGGACGTCTCACTACCAGAAACAAATCATAAAAGCATATCCAATGCTCCAGAATATGTATTAGATTATGTACATGCTACATTTAATTCAAATAACTTCCTTGGACTAGTTTCTGAAAAAGGAGTCAGACTCTTTAACCAAACTCATGACTTTTAAGTATTACGATTTGTCAGGCAACCTTATCATTAAACTACTATTAATAAATGATAGCATAATCATAGGATCGGTTAATACAAGGAGACAGTCTTGATGACTAAATTTTTTTACCATCCGTTATGCTAGCGGAAAATTGTATTATATTACCAATACAATGAAAATAATAAATTGAAACCACTGTGATATGACTTAAAATTGATGAATTTGGATAAGCATTGAAAAATGTCCAATCACAAATATTTCCAAAAGCAGCTCCTTTCCCAGTTTAAAACAACTCTTGTCAAACAAAGATGAACAAAATTGCCTCACTTTGCATCTGCCTTCAAACGGCGTCCTTTTCCCATCCATGCCATCTTATCTTGGTTATGATAAGCAACAAAAAATGACGCGTTGTCAAACTCGAGGAATGCCAAGAAGTTTGTCCAGGCGTTGCGTCCTCCTACCGTCCTATCCAGAGCTGAGATTGTGTTGCCATTCCTGCTCAGTCAGTCACACGCTCTGGAGTCCGCTTTGTTTATTCCACGTTGTTCCTGCAATTTTGCTTATTGAGGTACTAAAATTTCAAAAAGTAGTTGACTATTAATGGCAGAGTATTTTTCATAAAGTTGAATCAAATCCCTAGTTTTATTAATTTCTCGTTTTTTTTGACATTTTTAGATTTTTTCTGGTGTTTAACGCGCAGCTGGTACCGGTTTTGGTTGAGTCCGGAAAGATGAGTGTCGAAAAAGAAGAATCGGCAGGGTCCACCTCATCAATATCAAGTTCAATCACATCGGTTGAGAATGAGGGTGTGGATTCTACTCTGGTGGGGATAAAGGATGTTTCCCCAGCCTTGGATGACAATGCCAATGCAGTGATAAGTGATGGCGACGGCATACCGAAGAACGAAGAGTCGTCATCAGTGGAGGCGGTGGCTGTTGGAGACTTGAGGTTTTGGGTGAAACGGGAAATCAAGAAATTAGCGGAGGATACTGATATGAAACTCTGCCAAATAAATGGACAGCGATATTTTGGTCCACCTTTTAACGACCCTGCCAGGCCGGGTTATGGTATGATATGTTTTTACTTACTTGTAATTTTTATATGTACAAGCATGTGGAATATTTGGATTTATTTGTTTCTTTTGCCAGGGACGGAAGTGTTTGTGGCAAAAGTTCCAAGAAATTGTTCGGAAGTCGACATTTTTCCATTGTTCAGGAAAGTGGGACCAGTCTATCAAATCCGAATGATGCTGGATTTCAGTGGAACTAATAGAGGATACTGTTTCGTAAGGTTTTACGACAAGTCTGACGCCGAAAAAGCTATACAAGAATTGGACGGACATGAAATTTGGGACGGTATGTGAATAATTTAGATGTTTTGTATTTGATTTTCGATTTTGCCATTGAGACTGATCATGTTTTTCTCGTTCGTTTTGTAGGAAGATGTATTGGTGTAGTAAAATCCTTGGATAACTGTCGCCTCTATATTTCTGAAATCCCAGTGGATAAAAGCATCAAAGAAGTTCGAGAGGAAATTATGCGTGTGTCGGATGGTGTGACAAAAGTAATTATGGTTGGACAAGAGGAGGACAATTTCAACAAACGGGTTTGCCTTGTCAGCTACGAGACTCACAGGTAGGTTAAAAGCTTATAATTTATTTGGCTATTCTAGTTTACTTGGCTTTAGGATAAGGTTTACCGTTTATGTTTATGTTGATTTTTGTGTTTAATTTATATACATAGAACTGCATCCATTGCTCGGAGATCTTTCTTGTCTGGAAAGAACAGGTTGTGGGGCAGACCATGTGTGGTGGAGTGGGGTCAGTCAGATGTCAACGATAAATGAATAATTTGGTTGCAACGGATCGGCTCCCACCAAATTTTTAGTTGTTTTGAAACGTGTATGCTTTCCTTTATTTTGTTTGTTTTGATTAATGTGAATGGAAATAATAATTATTGTTGACTGATGAGCTATATTATTGTTAAAAGATGATTTATACTAAAACTGTTCTTAGTAAATCAGATTCATATTTAAAATAAAAGTTCATGTTTACAAGTCCCATTAAATATGATGCGTGCTTATGACTCGACAGAAACGCAACGAAGCTTATTTATACAATTTTTAATTGACATTTTTCTGATTTTGGTAGAACCCCTAGACAAGATACCTGTCTCTTAGTAGAACCCCGTTTATTTTTACTCTGAAAAAAGTAGTCTATTTAATGCATCCATTCATGATAGAGTCCACACCGGAACATGGGAACCATCGTGTCGATGAATACGTTCAAAATTCTCTTGCCGATTTTTATAGTTTTGATCAATTTGCTTTAATCCGTATGCAAAACTTAGGGCGATGAGCAGTCCTCCGCCCAAACCCGTGGACCACTTTGCACATACGGCAATTACAATTATGGAAAGCCTGCATATCATTGGAAATAACATTTGCACAATCACTGCCATGTCACATGTAAAAAAATATTTGAAACACTTACGCAGCATATAAAATAGTTTTAACCCAGTAGTGCCTGTTGTTAATCAATCTAGTCACTGGATAAAATATTTCCATCCGATTAAAAAGGGTTATCTTTGGCAAAAGCATTCCTTCCGTTACTAAGATTAGTAGTCCCCAAATCCTAATTTATGTTTTTAAAAAGCAGGTTAGTTTAAACTCAAATATTAAGTATCAAATTCATGATTTCGTAATTGAAGCCCAAGACGGTAGAGCTGCATGACAAAAAAACTTACATCATCCAAACCCCAGAGAAAATGCATGTGCCCGATTTGTTCCATAGACCGAGATGAACCATGCCCAATACGAAGGTACCTGTCATCAGTGAAATTTGTTTTGATCATGGGTAATTCATAACTTGTATATTTCACTGACGATAATAATATAAGTGTGATGACTAACATGCTGCGGTTATCACTCCAAAAATTGACAATTTCCCATCCGTCAACCATGAAAATGGGGATTGATTTGATGGCACCGTTAAAAATATAGATCCTCTTGTAGGAGATGACGCTGAACCATAAACTTCACGCGGTTGAGTTCCAGTTATTGGTGGGACTTTACCGTTAGCCCGTGAAGAATTATCTTCAACAACCGGATAACCGGAATGAGGTTCTTGGGAGTCAATATTTATTACTCTTGGTTCTGCATCACTCGGATGTATCATGTACGTGAGAGGCGCCCTTGAAGGTGACGCAGTATCTGGTCGTGGGTCTTCTAGGTTATCCGAAATATTGTCACACTTTGTCCTGTTGTTATCGGAGGAGGTAAAGGGAATGTCAGATGTCACTGTCAGTGTCGCGGCCCCAGAAGAACCGTTCCCAATATTTTTGATGTGAACGGACGCCGTTTTCTTGGGGTTACTGAAGCTGCTCTTTCGTGATGAGGGTGCACTTGACCCATGAGGAGGATGCCATCTGGGTCCTGCAGGACCCTGTTGATCAGGGATATTATAGTCCCCAGGCCCTGGTCCTAGCGTTTGATGGGGCGAGTGGTCCCTATGTCCTTTTAGGCTAATAGGAATTCTGGTGTCGTGAATGTGTGGGTTGTAAATTGGGCCTGGAGTGTCTGTCTTTGGTAGCCAACTACTTCGATCCTCTCGTTTTGGTTTTTTCGACATTATTGTATTGTATGCAAACTTTGAGTTTTTTGGATATCTGATACAATACACGAGTGATTTTGATACTGAGGTTGAGGTGTGTAAAAACTTCCTGTATTCCGATTGTGTGTAACTGTATTTGTCGGCAGTATCAATTAACCTTATCGTACATTTTACTTTTTCTGTACTTTGTTTAATTATTCGTAACAAGTGTCTGAATGATACTACAACACAGGATCGATGAGTCCAACACGCTCTGACTCATCTAACAATTATTTTAATTGACCCCATTGGAATGTTTTAATTTAAATCTCAATGATCAACTATGGATCATGATGACTAATTTTCATCAATTATACAAAAATGTGTGATTAGTGCAGTTGTGATGTTAATGCAAAAAACCTCGCCATACGTTTATTAAAGGCCAGAGGAAAATCAATATTTGCATATTTTACCATGCATTGTGGTTATCTTGGCATAAATATGTATATGCTCCTTGGAGGCAGGGTCATATTCATCATTTTGTGTGATACGAGCACAAATAAACACGATAAAAAAGCAGATAAGCCAGTTTATGCAAAAAAATTCATTTGCTCCGAACTTGCCAAATTAATACAAGAATGCTAACGTCACGAAATACAATGAACGACAAATTTCACAATCATGCTTGCCCTTTGACATCTACACTACTGACCTTTTCTAAACAATTACTTCAAAGGATTTATCAGTGAAATTTTCACTTACGACGGATTGATTGATGGCTATTTGTTTGATTGCATTTGAAAGTAAAATGTCAAAAATAAATGGATTACTTCAAGTTCACTCGTCCATATTAATTTTAGTTAATCCCTGATAAATGATTGTTAAAATATAACTATTCGACCACAAGGTAAAATGTTTCAAAAAATTTGAAGTTCAAATCCCACAGGATTGAAAAAAAGAATATTATGCAACATTATAATTGGTCTGTGGATTATAAACTGATAATTTTTTACATGAATTGAGATAATCTTAGCAAATATAAGGCAAAGTAATTTAAGGGACAGTCAGTTCGATTGGATAACTGCTGTCTAGATTTAGCTGAAAAATGTCTCGATTTAGTCTGGTCGCATTCCTTACAGGAATTTTGTTAGCTGTGGTTGCCGTACAAGGAAAGCCACTCCAAGGGGATAACCACTTTGAGCCCACATGGAATAAGAGAGGTCAAGTTGGTAAGTCATCTTATGCAAATATCTATGTTCCGAAAGCGCTGTCAAAAATGTTATCTCATATTGTCACTAACCACTATGTCTACATTTTAAAGTCTTTCTTGGAGACTCAATAACCGACTGGTGGAAAAATGACGGATTGCAAACTTGGAACCAATTCTATGAACCCCTAGGCTCAGTCAATACTGGTGTAGCAGGGGACCGGACAAATACAATCATCGACCGAATAAATAGCCAAGGAATAGTTGACAACTTGAATGCCTACCTTGCCGTCCTTAAAATAGGAACAAATGATCTTTCAGGCAATGTTCCTGAGCAAACTGTCGCCGATAATATTGCCACCATCATTAGTCTTGTCAAGGCAAAGAACCCCGGAGTCAAAATCCTGTTATTGGGCATTTTACCAAGGAGTGGATCGGAAATTCATGGACGAATCAGAACCGTTAACACTCTCATCCAAGGCTTTTCAAATGGGAATGACATTTTCTTTCTTAACATGGAAGAACAGTTTTCAACAGGGTTAGGGCAAGTGGTTCCCGAACTCTTTTGGGATGACCAGCTCCATTTAAGCAGTGCCGGCTATGCAATGTGGGCGCAAACAATGAACCCAATTTTTGACCAGATTCTCGGCAGTTCCTATTCATCAAAGGCTGGTAACTATTAACATTATGTCGGTATATCTTTTTGGCGAATTGGTATTGGTTGCAAATTGTTGATTTTCCTAAATTATGATTCACAGTGTGGTTGGGAGATTCCCTTTCATCTCAATGGATGAGCACAGGGCTAAGTGTTTGGAATCAGCATTACGCTTTTCTCCAGACGTATAATACCGCGGTGTCAGGTCACCAATCCACGAATACACTTGACCTCATTGAACGAGTTGGCATTCTAAATGACATCAATCCGAAAGTTGCTGTGCTCATGGTGGGCGGAAATGATTTACAAGCTGGTAGTCAAGCGAATCAAGTGATTGCAAACATTGCCAGAATTATTGAGCTTATCCGAGGAAAACTTCCGCACGCTAGAATCTTATTGTTGGGACTTCTCCCAGCAGGAGGCAAGCCTGATGAGTTAATCGAACAAGGCAAGCTTATCAATGCAGCTTTGGCTTTAATGGAAAATCAAGATGACATCCGTTACCTTGATATGTTGGCTGAGTTTGCGGACGAAAATGAAAACATTCATCGGGAACTGTATCAAGCTGACCAAACACATTTAACTTTGCTGGGCTACGAACTTTGGCAGAGGACGATGGACCCATTGTTTCAAGAATTACTAATGTTCAAATAGGAAATATGAGGGTAGATTGATGAAATATCTACTTAACTACTACACTTATTGTTTCCTGTTTACTAAAATAAACGAAAATAGTATTCTTGATGCGTCAGAATAGCAATTTATCTGTGGTTAATTATTCGTCATATTCCTGCGGTTGGATACTGCTCATCAGTTACTGATACTGGTGAGCCAGTTTTTATACCATCATTTTTGCATCCATATTGCGTTACCCAACTGAATAACATTTTTTTAGGTTGACATTATTTCTTATTGAAAGTTAACATTGTAAAATAACTTTTGATTTTGACGGCCTGAAGAAAAAATGGTTGTGCTCAAAATTTGGCGTGGGAAAGAAATCTTGTCAATGGATTCAAGACTTGTTGATTTAGGAGGATTGATAACTACTTCGAGTGAAGTTGGCCGTGAGGAAGTAATGCAGTTAATTCATCATCTTCAATTACATTCGAAATATTCTCAGAGCGATTGCGTCAACTCGTAAGGACGCCTAAAAGAAGACTTGAAACTTTTATTTAGAATTTGATAAGAAATTAACTGAATTTTTTGGTCTTGTTATTAGATTTCATGCCGACAAAAAAGTTCAATTACTTGGCTGTGAATTTTTTGGTCCATTGCCATTAAAAATTGTGGGAGGTCAGGAATCGATTGAGTACAAATTTAATCTTCGATTGGAAATGGTATGGAATTCCATCAACAGTTCGGATGTGAAGACACGAACAGTGGCTGAAGTATTCAGGAAGGTGGCCATGCTAAATAGATGACAACAACAAGGTCACCATTATCCCAGTTAACTTTGAGACTCCGATTGACATCGACCCCAATGCGTTAAAGTACAACTTAGTCTTCCGCATACAGGTATAGGAGTGGTTTTAATACGTAGCAAAATGAAAAACATAAGATATTATCAAAATTGTACGGATTTGTGAATTTAATATTTTTTAATTAGGGTCCGCCCTCGTATGAATTGGACCCAACCAAGTTTGAAACCCATGTCGAGTCTTGCGGAGTCAATTTCTTTTTTTGGCCAGGCTCCAAGCAAATGCCAATTTTAACATTTGCCACTGTTGAGGAACCGTAAAATCTGCAAGATTGAGAACAAGCTAGATGCAAATCTATGTCGGACATTTGATATTTTACTACTGTTTTACATAATAATACAATAAGTAGGTAACATGTTTGGAGGAATGTCGACATAATAAGTCACTTCCAAGAATTGCTTGACGTAATTCTGCCATATCTTAACACAACGGTATACGTTAAGATGTGTATTCAACATCGGGAAATAAAACAGGTTCTGGGTATTGATTACACATTACATATTATGCTGTAAATACAAATAACTTTCATTATTACAGAGAATTAAACTTTATGTTGTCTTAAACCGAAAGTGCAAATGCCGAATTCTTGAAACGCAATCCAAACCATGCTTTAATTGAACATTTGTAGGGCATTTATTTCTATAGGTGAATTATTTGTTGTAACAATTTCTTCGACGAAACTCATCAAAATAAAAATAAAACGGAAATAGCATGTGGTGTGTTTAATTTCATCAACGTATATTATACATATCTAAAATTTAACCCGATATAAAAATGAGTCCATTATTAAGTACATGAGGGTGATTTTTTTGCAAAAATCTGCCTACGGCGGATATGCCTTAGGCCTAGCGACTGTATTCTTAAGAAAAAGCTTATTAGCGAATAAAGAAAATTGCCAACTGCCAGATCAGTCCAATAAATTCTTCGTTAGGATAAAATATCCCTGTAAAAAATTATTTATATATTATAATTTTAAACAGCTTGAGGTTGGAGTGCATGGTGTAGTGTGAGTTGGTCGAGGACGTTGACTTTGCTCAAAATCCATGCCAAAAATGAAGTGTTTGATGGTCATTTACAATATGTATTAGTGGTTGCATTGAAGTCGACATTACAAGAGGAATGTGAGTAGCTAGCTTTGTTTATGATTTAGATTACGGTTATCAAAACAAATTTTTAAATAAATTGAGAAACTAACTTTCCGGCCAATATAAACCTAATTAAAAAAATGTTAAAAAAATATTGACAGCTATAACCCGATTTCCAATTAACCGGTTAAACCGTAATGCATTCCAAATGGAACAATAAAATATGAAAAAAGTGAATTAGTGTAGGTGTTGCAAGTAATGACGTTAGAAACAACGTATCAA
>JAAXNX010001700.1:0-16555 GCA_036491905.1 Folsomia manolachei | reverse complement strand
TATTCTAGCAATTCATAATCCATAAGTATCCTTCTTAAGATTTCTTACTCCAATCTCATTTTTTAATGTCAAATTCAAACAAATCTTTATATCCAGTCGTGAAGTCGGTTGAGGATACAGGAGTACAAGTCACTGACATTAAGATGAGACTTTAATAGATGATATATTTATACGTGGTAAAGATTTTAGTATCAATTTAGATGTAGTTGTCTGGTTTATTATTACTGTGTTAGTGTCTAGTAATTTCCCAAAATAATGTCAACCGTTTTCTGCAATGTTTTCAAGCAATATGCTAACAAAATGCCCGAAAATGACAAAACTCTGTCAGTAATAAGAAATTAATTGAAGTACGCATTTTATGTAAGTTAAATTGTCACAATTTTCTCCCCTCGTACTTCGAGCTTTTACTACTTACACGTTTTTAAGGACTCTATAATTTTTCACTAATCATGATGACACATTCGTTTTTAATTCCCCTTCATTTCACTTCAAGTGCGGCACTGCACATGATACAGTATTTATTTGCAATTGATTAAAAGTGGTTTCAGAGTTCCGCCCATTTTAACACTCTTCCATTCCCACACTTTCCCATGTAAAAAATGAATCTTTACGAATAAAGTTTTGAAATATTGGCCCCGAATTACAATCCAATTTTACAGTTTATCCTGCAATAATAATTCTCATCGGGCACCCCTTTTTCAAAAAATAACATTTCATCCTTTGAATGATTCCTACTTTAATACTTGAGTTTAAAGTTTTTGAAGTGTGGCCTGCTGCTGGATTGCATAAAATCAAAGGAACCGATCCCGAATGAGTGGTTGGTGGTGACTGACGAGGGAGAAAATGTGATTGCGATTGCATGGAATTGAACTTGTCAGCCAAATGTTGCCGGATTGATTGATCTCCTACTTTTGCTAGGATTTGTTCCTTCCGATTTTGGAGTGGACAGGTTTTGTCATAATCGATCGATTCGGTAGGATATCCGAATTCATGATAATAGATCAATTGTATTGATTGATCTCCTACTTTTGCTAGGATTTGTTCCTTCCGATTTTGGAGTGGACAGGTTTTGTCATAATCGATCGATTCGGTAGGATATCCGAATTCATAATAATAGATGAATTGTCAGCCCCCGGAAGAAATTAATTCTTCATTTACACTTGTTACTAAAAAAAAGTATGTAACATCTAGTTGCAGTGAAAACCTAAATCTATTTTCGTACTGATACATATGTATGTAATTGGACTGACTGGTGTCATTCATCTTATCCATTTTCAATAGCTTACTTAATAAAGAAATCCTTAAAAAGAATAAAAGAGATCATGCTTACACTCAGCGAGTGAGAAACTATTAAGGCTCAATAGACATTTATGAATACCGACAAAGTTTTTTACCTAAAGTTTTTTACCGATTAACGGTAATTCGTAGTTTTTATCTTTTTATCAATATTTCTTCGAGTGACTGAGAATAATACAAATTTCTGGATTTCCTTTTNTTCGAGTGACTGAGAATAATACAAATTTCTGGATTTCCTTTTCTTTCATTATCTATCAAAGGACGAGTGTTGAAGTACGTCTCGCGTAAAATGCAGAAAGACCTAAGGAAGCTTAAGGGTTCTAAGTGATCTGGTTTTCAATTTCCCGTTTACACCGTTTGAACAACCTATGATAATGAAATGCTAGTGAAATATTAAAAATCGACAAAATATAAGGAAGCAGTACAAGATATGAAATAAGTTCATCTGTACAGACCATCCATCCTCAGATGTTTAATCATGCATTCAATTCATCCATCGATACCATTCAGATTTGCTTTGAATGTTTGATTTATTTCTGATTGAAAATTCTTCATGTATATTGCCAGTGGGTTGTTTTGTTGGTGGTTGTACTACTATTTAATCCTTTTTTAAGGTTTCAGTGCAATGATTGATATCATAAATTTAAAACACTAGCTGTCCTGCCAAACCCTGCATGGTTTCAATATCTGAATTTAAAATTCGACTCATGTTTGACCACACCTTTCCTGAAATAAATCTATTTGCTAACTGTATCATTTAATATTAAAAATGTTTTGCGGATGATTAATTTTAAAACTTTGTTAAGCCTTGGATGAACTCATTGTACAAAACTGAACTTCCTCATCTCAAATACACCTGTTTAAAGATGTCGAATTTTCAATGGGAAGAAAACGACAGCAAATTCTAGTTTAAATTGCGAGTAGAAAGGCGTGGCACAAACATAAGCAAGCTACATTTAACGACAGAAAAGATTACACTTTGTCATTTCAAAATCTTAATGTCTTACTTATTTAGATCCGTCTACCTAGAAATGAGATAATATGAGACATCGCGTGGCATTGAGACACAAAGTAAACTTTATTATGGGTAAAGACGTAAGAACTGAGAATTATTGTTCTTTTATACGAGCATTTTAATGAGAAAAGTCCAGGAAATGTGAGTTACATAATGACAAGTTTCCCACATTCAGAAATAACTTTGGTTTTTGGTATTTTTGATGGTGTACTTGGCGGCTTGCTTGTGGTTAAGTGTGTGGTTTACTATGTATTACTACAAGGGTAGCGTAAATTTTATGCTCAAGAAAATAAATACAATATAAGGTACAAAATGTAGGCATGCAAAATTAGTCCAAAGACAATGTATGTATTTAAAGGATGCTAGCAAAAAAGTGTACGTACCTTACTTCAACTGACCGAATTATGTCCTGACCTAAAATTCTTTCCAAAGTTTCAAAATGTTGAACACGATCACAAAACAATGTCGTTAAAACCACTTAATTGTTTGACATATGGGAAACAATTCATTTCATCCATATTTTTGCATACGGGGTTGTCAAGAATGAAAGGATTTTATCAAATTTTTTTGTGAATTTTATCACAAAAGCCTTGGTCATGTATCCAGTAACAAACAAATTATTCGCAGGTAAGTAACCAATGTCTGATTAACATTTTCCCCATTCCACCCTGTTTTACAATGTCAGTTCAGTTCATCATGTTAATGAATAAAATTAATATAAATTATGCAGATAAAGGCATAGCAAAGTTTCCGTGAAAATCGGAGAGAAACCGACATATCGTAGTAGATAACATAAATTAATTTGTGCGTAATCATTATGTTCAATTGCTCACAACTCCAATTATGTATGAAAATAATTAGCAGAGAGCATTACACAAATTGTGTCATGGCTGATATAAAAATGTGGTATGCAGAATTAAAATGATTCAATTACCGAAAAAGTGATGATGACGATTTGTTTTCATGAGCTGACAGACATTGCTCAAATCTCATCAAATCTCTGTTTAATGTAACCGAATGCTTAATGGGAAAATCCATCTTGTCCGTCTGTCCTGTATGGACCATTAATAGTGACCCTCATGAAACTTCAGATATCTACAGATACAAGATAATTGCAATAATGGATTGATGTTTCAAACAGGTTTAATTTTTGAGACAAATCTAATTAAAAATTATTCAACTACTTCTTTATATCCATCATTATTAAATGAATTGGTTTATTACAATCCAAATAATATTTCGTGGTCAGGGTATCAACTTATCTCATCGCGTTCATTTGATGATCAATTTGCAAAAAGCATTTCACTGATTACACCCATTTTTATGCTTCATTGTCCATCGAGGTTTCCGGGTTAATAAAAACCTTGAATAATTGACGCGTATATCTACATGCAGGCAGATAAAATAACAAGTATTTAATTCCATTAAAGTGTACAAGCATGTTTTGAGAAGCAGTTGCAGTCCTGTTCCCCTCTTTCCGTCATTTGTCTCAACAAGAACTGAATTTTTAACAGGTAGCCAGTTCCCCTGGTAGAAAAAAACCTGTAGGTTTTTTATTTAGTTCTCCAGGAACCTCGTATTTGAAGGGACACACTTTATTCTAACAAACCAAGCCAATCCCATCATGACATTAATCAGTTTTCGTGTAGGAGGGTAGGGTACGAGTGAAGAATACACATGTAACATACCCCATATTACACAACACATCGTCATAACTTATTCATCTCCTTGTCTTATCAAGCAACTAGACAAATGACAAATAATGCCAGACGGCTGTTGTAAAGAGAAACAGAACATGGAAATAAAGTAAACCACAATTTTTCAGTAATATTACTTACACCAGAAGGAAGGGGGAAAGATATTTTACACGGAATTTAGAAATCCATTAAATAAGCCGTATAATTATTAGGGAATTGTAAAAAACAATAATAATAACACACTAAAATGAACCATCTCATGGAGAACACAACTATTTTGGCGTGTCGGAATTGTAGCTTTTTCAGTACCACAAAAATCAATCAAATCGAAATTAATTTCTTAATGGTCACAGACTGCTCGTCTAAGGTTTTTGTTTTGGAAATACGGCAAATAATTAAAACAGTAGGTGGAAGAATTTTACCTTTAGTTTTTCTATTAGCAGTGTCTGCATGAGCAATATTCGCTTCACTTTTCTCCTTTGTAATTGAAAAGCATTAAAAAAGAGAGTCAACGAGCCGTAAAAAGTGCATAAAAAAGCAGGAGATGTAGCGTAGACTTCATCCAGCCCAGAAAATCAGTTTACTACGAAAACGTAGTCCAGTGTCATCTTCAAGGACATACCGTGACGGTATTTTTGTAGTTTTGGACTTTACGATAAGACGTAAAGTGAGATCCTGAAAATCTCAATAATTTCACATAACCCCAGCTACAAAATTTAGCTTATAAGCACTTGGAAAATGCAAAAAATCCTTGTTTCAACCACACATGTGAATATTTTTGGTAAAATATGTAGATGAGTTATTTTAAAATTTTCCACATCTCCTCAACCCTTTCCTGCCACCAACAAAAATGCAATCAATTTACAATACTTTTCACTCTCACACAATCCCTACTTTTTTTAAGCAACCAGCAAACCAACCAACATAAAAATAAAGCGAAAGGGTTCTCATTTTCATTTCACATATTTAAATTTTAGTTGTGTTAAATTGAACCCCAAAAATAAATATGCATCCATCCCTGAGAAACTTGGAGTAAAAGAAAAGTTGGTCTTGAATTTTTTAACCCGTCACATCAGTGAACTGAGAATTGTGGAGTAGAATGCGGTTCGGTTTCGGTTAGGGATGAAGAAAAAAAATCCGAAATCTTGTATCCCCATATGTGCATATTTATCATATTTTTGTTGTGGAAAATGAGTATGCAATCCAGAGAAAGGGGTAAGTTTTGAGTTTCATTTACTTTTAGTTTGCTTTTGGTAACCATAAACTGGGTAATGGTGACATATATGAAAAATAAAATGACTCATTCTCGTATGCTGATACACTCAAAAAATGCACAGTCTGCCGTGGGACTCTGTGCTCTAGATTTCTAAAAGTCATCTAATTTAAGAATTTCAATCCATCCCTACTTAGAACCACCCAAAAAACAACCCCACTGCTTGAGTAATTATGCTAAGTAAGTAAACTGGTTGAGTTGCGTTTTGAGTTATGAGGAAAGTTAGAAAGTTGGAAAAAAGTTTGTTGTACGCATTTTTACCCGGGTAGTTAGTTATATGGTTGATCGTGGGAATCTCCGGGAGGGTGGTTTGCTTTACAGATTTGTCAGGATTTGGTTCGATGGAATGCATGCATGCAAGCTACTTTTTCGGTTTTTACTAAATGTAACATAATATCGTTGTCTCAAAGTTGGAAGAAAAGAATAAACTTGCAACCCTTTCACAAAAATGGGAAGAATACAAAATCATGTATGGAGATTATTCTAAATCTTTGTCTCCATCTGTCTAAGAGACCCATGCAGTCACTAACTCATTAATGATTGGCGTCTTAAAAATTCGCGTCATTTGTTACTTCATTTCATTCATTGAAATCCAAACTTGCTTCAATTTACTATTTAATTTTTCTGGAAAGCTGGAAGAAAAAGATTCATATCATAAAACAAAGAACGATTCTTTGGAATCTTCCCAGGCTCCGAAAATCTAGACAGCATTGTGATCTCATTTATTTTTTAATTTGAAGGCACCTTTGTTTTTTAGCAGCGTTTCTCTTGCCTCGTCATCAGTTCCTGTCTCAAATTCACAATGAGACGCTAATGCCAAGTATTTCTGAAAAATTCCCTTGACAGAAGCTGTGCATTATCAATAAATTGGAAACTGGTCCAGCAATAAAAGACGAGTTGTCAATTTTTAATTCTCAGGAGGTGAAATTTCATTTCAACAAATGGTCAACCAACGGTATGTATGGTCAGCTGCGTTCTCATTCCAGAGGAGAAAAATCCTATCAATGAACAAGTGGGCGAAAAAATCAACCCGGGCAGCTTTATATCCAATGAAACCCAAGTGACTGCCTGATAATAAAAAAAACCAGGAAGGGGTGAATATATAGGTCACTTCTATTTTGGATCTGAATAAATGAATTTTTCTTAAAAATTTTAAAAGCTAACTGACTAGTAGTTGAATTTTCAAAATTACAATAGCTTAGAAAAGTTTAGAAAAAGTATGTGTCATTTTAGTTGCAGTAAGTACAATTGGTCTATACCGAATATTTCTGACCCCTACGAGGTTCATTTGGATGTCCGAGAAAATCACAAAGAACTGAGAAAGCAAAACGTGTTGAACAATCTGTTTTAAACCCCATTCACTGTCGAGAAATCCGAAAAAGACTAACAATTTTTATTTACTTCAAGTTCCAACCAAAACTAGACAACGTGGTGAAATGAGCTTGAACTTGTCATCATCTTATCGGATCGGGAAAAGCATGAATAAAACAAATGAATGCTTAAGGGCCTATTTTTCAGTCAAACTCGTTTACCACGCCGACAATAATGAATGCATTCACACGCCTCCCCAGTTCACAGTTTAAAAAAGTTTACCATTTTAACTCCAAAAGTTTAAGAGTTTAACCCTAAAATGGTAAAGTCTCACAGCAAAGCCAGCTATGTCGGAAAATTCAGAAGTTTAAAGAGTAAAAAAAGGGGTAAATGTAAAGAAACCATGTAAAATGTAATGTTATGCAAGTGGAACCCAAATATTATACATCATAAACTCAACCAAACCGAAAGCAAATGAAAATGAGAGCTTATTGATTTTAGACGCATAGTTTACGTAAGATCTTTTCGGTCTGGTGGCAGTGGTGAGACTTTTTTAAAAAGAAACTAATGGTACAATTCCTGTAATAAGACCAAGAGGAAGATGGGAAGTAAACTAATAATATTCATACAAAATTTCTAGTCCACTAATAATTCTTCACAAGTACCCCGATACTCCATCCGTGCATATTATTCTCTCTGGTAAATGAAAAGAAAAGGGTTAAATATTTCGAGAATAATGAAACCAAACCCTGCATGCTCGGCTTTTTAAAATATTCATAAAAAATGGTCGGAACAAATGTTTGAATGCAACCTTAGTTGGGTAGATATGCATAAGTGTAAAAAATGATTCTAGATTTCTTCCAGTTTCTTCATGGGAGATGGAATCTGGGTTTTGGATAGAACATAAGGCTGCGCAAATGAGTAAATGCATTTTAAAAGAAAGGATTGACTTGACTTATGGATAGAATAGATGATTACAGATTCTCAAGAAAAGTTGAGGGTTGAATACGACTTATTTATGTCACATTTCAATCTTAACGACCCTTAAATTAAACCCTTCAAATCCAGTTTTCCCCTAACTTGCCAGAAGCTTTGGTATTGACTTGCATTTTATTTTGACGTTCATTGACTACTTGAAAATTGAATACATAAAAATCCAGATGCGGATGAGCCGGAAATTCTTGGAATTAAAAATAATATTTTATGCATAAATATAAATATGAACTGGAGACTTGTTTTTGTATGAGCTGGCTTTGGTGACCTAATGTCTGTCAGATGGATTGGGTTTCAAACACATTCCTATATTGAAGTTTCTTTTTAATTTTTTAGAAGCCACGTAAATAACAGATATAACATTTTTCCAACATAATAAACTAGAACTGAGGTTTCATATTGTATCACGTAAAGCAGGTATAATTCAATCAAGATATCTGATTAAATCTAAATGACAAATAAAATCTAACTTGCAAAACTATACATGAATCAACTATTGTATTTAGCTTGCTCCTAAATTCAATTCGATGAACTCTGATCTACCAATCTTATTCTTATTGCAGCACAATAACGTCAAATCTCAGTGTATCATATATAAATTAACAATATCGTCTTGAAACAGACTAGAAAACAAGAAGTTGCTCAAATCACAATAAATTAACGGTCAACTAAGCAATGGCGAACATAGCATTGCTATTACAGAGTAAATCTATTTTAAGATGGCGACTTTAGAAATACTTTAATTCTACAGATTGTGATCCTCACATTGTCAAGTGTAAATTATAGAATCAACGACAGCCAAGCAAGGATAAGGGTGGATCCACCGTAAGGAGCAAATTTATTAAGAGATTGGTCGCCTGCATTCAAAAAATAATTACATAATTACATAAAATAGCACAACAAAAGCGTACCTGAGAATCCATAATAATAACACGATCCGCAAAACAAGGTGCTACCAATGGCCATCAAAGCACCCGACTGGATAAACAAGACATAGATAATTTAGAACAAATCAATGGCAAACTCCCACAAACAATGTGTCTTACCACTTTTGGGTAACTAGCCATTGAACAGGCCACCATTCCAAAGGTTCCAATGAAGTGATACATATTTGCCGTTTTAAATGAATGCTTCTGATTATCTGAGAGTTTATCGTTGACCATGATAACTGCAAATAAAAATAATAGTAACAAATTGGAACTTTAGAAGACATGTATGAATTGTGATCTCGTTTCATTACTGACCGTGAGCCCCATAGGCACCTAGTCCAACTGCAAATGCTCCCGACAATCCTGCCATTCGGATTAGATTCCGACTGAATAGCATTGTCGGAACCCCTTTCCCATTGCCATTAGACTTTGTCGAAAGTTTTTTCATGTCCTTCTTGGAACCGTTACCGTTGCCTCCACCCCCAGGCATGATTCCAAGGGTGGCGTCCACTAAGCTTTTCAGTACGGGCCCGATGAATTGCGTAGTAGATGTCATGATATCCTGAAATTAAGTAGCAACAATAATGTCAGAACTAGAACCACTATTGCATAATATTGAGTGTTATGCATTTCACAAAGCCAAACAAAACTTACAGCATTTGTAAACATATTGTAGGATTAATAACCACACAATTCAACAATGGCGATAAATTAGCAAACTATTAAGACAATCACACGCAATACCACACCGCAATATCACACGAAATTAAATCTAACCAACTGAAATTAAGCTGATGTTATCACTGTCACACTCCATCCAGCAAAACAAATCAACAAACACTACAAAAATTGTCAACTATAACTCAACCAAGTACAATAAACCCAATATTTGAATACAAAGCAACACCGATTATATATCGATAATGAAGACATGATTTTACCTGAAGACCTTGCATGGCGTCGTGAGAAAAAGAACTAAAAGTATTCTTGTCAACTATATCCGACATTCAGATGAATGTACAGCGACCCAACCAATGCTTCTGGATATAAAAGAGAAGACAAAGATAATAAAAATACTAGGAAATAGTCTTATAAAGTAATTGTAGTCAGTAATTTGATTAACGCTTCCTTAATTTAATCATGAGTTTCCCTTCAACTGATAACAACTCTCTTGTTACAAGTCCAAGGGACAAGATAAGTCTACAAACACAGATTTGTTTGATTTCTAGTAAATCCTAAATAATTTTGTTGTACCTGTGCTTATCTTGTTTTGTTGAATTTAAATTAAAAAATGTTTTAGAACGAACCCCATCCATTATGACCTTTAAAATGTCAAAGATAAATAACTTACCTAGACGCTCACGTATGTCCGGAGTGACAATAACAGTGTTTCGGATATTCCTTAAAACTTACTCGTCCAATAAATTAAAAAGTTGTCAAATTATTAATTATTTTGAAAGATTTAATTAAAACTTTATTAAAAATCTGATGAAACTTTGATTTTGTTTACCAACAAAAAGTTCGCCGTCCAACTTTCGGGGCTGGATAAGATCTCCTGATGTTTCACTTTTAATCCTTCCTGCTCATATGTTGTGGGCATCACTTTTTTGACCTAAATTTAATTTAAATGATAATTAAGTTAGTAGAATAGGAACGTCATTCCAAACTTATTATTGGAGTAAATGGCCTTAAATGCCGTGTGTAATGAGCGATTGCAAAGTAAAGAGTATTTGTTGGCGAAATTAGCATCAACGGTCGGATTCCTGATAGACA
Source organism: Folsomia manolachei (assembly GCA_036491905.1). Taxonomy (NCBI): domain Eukaryota; kingdom Metazoa; phylum Arthropoda; class Collembola; order Entomobryomorpha; family Isotomidae; genus Folsomia; species Folsomia manolachei. The sequence goes on along the minus strand of JAAXNX010001700.1, from coordinate 6,268 downwards.
TAAGCAACTTTAAACAGTCTGTATTCGTCCTTTGGAGTGGGGTTAATCATTTACATAGCAGAGTTAAATCTATTTTAAGACACGGGGCGAAGATTCGTCACCATTTGGTAAGTAAGGCGTTGTAATTTAATTGATAGGATTTTTGTGAAAATTGAATTTATTTCAGATTTTTGCACAACCGTCCTTTGCGGCTTTTGACGTTTGGCTGGAAGCCAGGTAATAGAAATAACCCCACATTTTTTGATAGATGGGAAATGGAAGCTAATGAAGTTTTTTGTAGATTATTGGACCACAGCCTCGCAGAGGAACTCGTCAGATCTCGAACGGATCTCATTGAATTTTACTATGATTGGGCGTTTTTTAACGATGAAAACCTTTTTAATCAGTTTGTAAACGTCCTTCGTGTACTGGGAACTAGAGACTTGGGCGCATTATGTGACATTCAGATGATTGCTGCGGATTTAGTAAGGAGGAATATATTTTTGATTTTTAACATCAGTGGTAAACTTTTACAGATATTATGCATTATCTAGGTTCTTTCAGCTCGAAATAGAAAAATGGAAGGGCAGTCAACGCCAACTGAAAATAAAGAATTGACGGCTCCTACTGAGCAGCCATTGCTAGCCGAAGGAAATGCACCCTGCAGTTCGAAAACGGAAGTGAATCCGAGTATTATTACCCACAATTGTGATGCCATACCTGAAAAGTCCGCTTCCCATGAATTGGGGATTGAAGAAATAGAAACTGTTACAATAGACACGGATGAAGAATCCCCTTCAACAAGCTCAAATCTTAGCATTCCAATATTTTCGTATGCTTCCGTCTCGCCTATTTGTTCGCCACCAGAATTCTCGCATATCTCTGGAGGTTTTGCTTTTGAAACAAATCGTCAAGACCCGGAAGGCTGTTCATCACAGGACCAAGAAGCTAGCAGTTCAAGGAAAAACGCATCCACTTCCAGAATTGTTCGAGCATCGCCATTGACTAAACGGCAACCCTCATTTTCAGATGCACTGCCTGAAACCCAGAAAAGAAAAAATTCTTCGATCTCTCTTGAAAAATCTCCGGAAATTTATAGAAGAGCCCAACCGTCTTTTCTCGAGTCTGGGGGATTTATTCAACCGCCCGCATTTGGAAACTTTCCGTTACCTCAGAAAGGACAGTCTTTAACATCATTTTTGTCGTCATTATCCGACTCGATGCCAGAACTAGATCGAGAGAATGCTCACTTTAATGTGTCCGAGGCCCTCATATCAGCGTTTGAAAGGCTCAAAGTTGATCGATCTGGAAAAAGAATACCTCGTCGCCAATCTCCTCTCATTCCGGATGAAATGGAATATCCAGAAGACATGTTTGGTTCAGTAGAAAGAACACAACTGGGTCCAAAACTGTGCCTCGCAGAGCCAGATTCTACAAGAAAATTTTATAGTGGAAGACGTTTTCCTCGTCCGCCAATACAGTACACGGAGACTGAGGAGTCTGAGTAAGTTATCAGTGTTTTTGGCATTCGGATTATACGGCAACTAATAAAATTCTATGTTTTAACAGGGTTGAATATTGGCGTTCCCAACCAAGAAGACCACCAAGTCACATTAGGAAGAAACCACGAGCTGGAAAACATGTGTCTGAAGGCCGCAGTGCCAGCCTCATGTCAACCACTGGTAAAATTTATTATCCAAACATCAAAGATTTGGGTGTGACGGACGACTACAGTACTTGTATATTTATTTCAGAACGATCCAGCACATCTTCCGATTCAAGTTCTGCGGACGATATAGCTTCATCTTCCTTTTCTGCGGAGAACGTGGCTCTAAACTTATTGCGAAATGCAAAAATGAAAGAAGAACATTTGCCTCCGGCCTGTGAGCTACAATGGTTAGTGTCAGAAGCAGAAACACCGCAATCCTTACTGCCCTTGCCGAAAAACTGGGCTACCAGTGCCTCAGAAAGTGAGAATGAAAATTTCGGAAAAAACATGAATGAGAAGTTTGATAACTCTGTGAGATTGAGAGGAACTACAGAATGGGCACCACCAAGGCCACAAATTATTTTTAATGTTCACCCTTCGCCGAGGTTATTTAATTAAATGATCAAAAACAATTTTTGGGTGGATTTAGTTAATGTATAATATTTTAATTGTGGTTTCAGTTCACATATTCTAACGGAAATTCAGAAATACCGGTGTGCTGGGTGCGGGATGAGAGTAGATCATAAATATGTTTCGACATTTCGATACTGTTTTTACTTGGGAAGGTATTTCTGCACAGGATGTCACACTGGGAAAAAATCAAGACTTCCACAGTTAATTTTACACAAATGGGACTTTAGCTCGTAAGAATACAGGCGGCTTAAACGACAACCACGTTTAATGTTGAATCATTGTCATATTATCTATTTGTAGGTACCTGGTGTCCAATTTCAGTTATCAATTACTAGAAAGCCTTCAATCAGATCCAGTCTATAATGTCCTAGCCATAAATCCAAATCTCACAAAGAAGGTGAAACTCAACAACTTCCGCAACTACCGCATTCAACTGACTTTCTTAAATGAATATTTAAAAAACTGCAAATCTGCGGAATCGTAAGTTGCTCAAAATTTAAAAAAAACAGAAATTATTTGAGCACAGAAGCAGATTTTTAAAGCCCAACAATTTTTTCAGTTTGTACCAAGACTTCCTCAGATTCCCATCGTATTTTACTGCAGACGTGGATCTCTGCTCTTTGGAAGATTTGATCGGGGTCCGGTTTTCTGCGGGATTGCCAATGGTTTTGAAGGAATTCGTATCAGACGCAACACGCCATGTACTTAATTGTGAGCTATGCTGTAATCTGGGATTCGTCTGCGAGATTTGTTCTAGAAAGGAGGTGATCTTTCCTTTTCAAATCAATCGCGCAAGTCGATGTCCCAAATGTTATAGTTGTTATCACCTGAAATGCTTTAACACTAATTTATCAGATTGTCCAAAGTGCCTCCGAGTTTCAAAGAGACGTGACACAATAGAAGTGTCGCCAGCCTCCATTGCAGTATGAGACTTTTGTCACAATGCAGCCATTATGTAATTTATACTAGACTTATTATTGGTCTGGCACACGTATTTATCATATCCTAACACAAATCAATAAGACTTACTCTTACTAATCATAACTGTTACATAATGTATTTGTAGTTCGAAATATCTATTTAACAAAAACAATTCTTTACCAGTGTTACTTGTTAATAATCTTCTCAGCTACAGACTTTCACTAATATGTGATAAATGTTTTACGGAATATTTTGATGAATAAAGTATGAATTGTAGATTTCGGTATGTTTAGTAAATACTTTTTTATAAACTATTGAAACAAACAAGTAGACATTACTTCTCAGACTAAGTTACGCCAATCAATCAGTTTTCTTTATATTTGCATTTCTCCATTCCTGCATTTCTTGCTTTTTAAAGAGACGTGTCATAAAATTTACTTTGGGGTTTCCCCAATCATAGCATTTACAAAATAAGGACTTTATTCCCTTCATATTATTCTGTCCTACATGGAGACGTTAACGATGATGGGATTCACCTGTCGACTACTCACACTCTGCCATAATTCCCATCCAAAATTTCATAAATGAAATGACATGAGTGAGCAAGATGTCCAAATGGTATGGGTGAGAACAACTTTAACTCTCCCCACCTTCGCTTTTTACTACTTTTTTTAGCAATAATTTCTATCCCCATACCCGGAACGAACTCACTCAAAAACTTAATGAGAATGAGAATTACCAACCCTGTGTGCATTTGTGTGAAGGGGGATTAACACTGAAAAAGGAGCGGATGTAAAGAAAATGATGTTGGAGACAAGGAAGGGGAAATTGAGCAACCTGGTTCAGGCCGGATGGGGTGGGTAGACAAAACCCGGACTTGAAATGATCAACGCACACATTTTTGTCAGGTGAGGTGAACTTGGACATGTAAGGCATCAGATCAGGATTACAATTTTTGTATCAATCTAACCTTACAAGTTGTCTAAATCAAAATGAAGCAAGATGTGAAATTACTAAATCGGGTTTCAGTTTCAATATAATGGTGAAAGTAGCTCACCCAACAAAATACATATGAAATAAAATAGGGCACAAGTACCCAAGTCTATTGTGGACAGATGTGATAGTTCAATAGCCCTTCCCATGCTTTGTTAGTTAGTGGTACTCCGAGTACCCACACGACCGGAAGTTAAGACGTCCGTGACTTAAATTAAAACCAAGCCTCCCTCACCTCTCCACCTTCAATCTGCTCTCCTGGACAGTGCAGCATGGACCAGGTTACATTATTTTAACGCAACTGCGAACTTTTTCCTTCACTCCCTTAGTTTGGATTGTATAATCGATAAAGAGCACAAAATCTTGAGCGAGGACCATTTATTGTTTGGGGAGTGAAGGTAGAAGAGTGCAGCTTAGTAAGTTGGTGCCCAGAGAGAATTTCTTAGCCAACTTAATCTTACTAGAGCACAGCAGAGCACGCAAGGAAAGTCCAATCCAATCCCGGGATTCGGTGGAAGGTATCCAACTGTAAAGTGGAGTGAGTCCGAATTCGGATGGTTGGTTTTGGGATGGGGACGAACGCAACGCAAGCGTCCGAGAGGGAAGAGAAAACGGATTCTCGAGTGAGATCCAAAAACTAAGCTCAGAGCAGAATTTCTTTATCAAATCCGACCCCGATCATTCATTTCTCATCTAGCGGTGCTCCAACCAGCATCACTCCGAAATTTCGGGATTTTGAAGGTTTTTAAGATAAGCCATCCGTTACCCCCTGATCTTGTCAAAAGAATTGACGCAGTTTCCCATCGGATTGAAGAGACGTGAGACGGATTCACAACATCTTTGAAGTCATTTTCAAGTGGAGACAGTAAGATTAAGAAAATTGAAAAATTGATTTAGCTGGTCCATGATGATCGACTCTACAGCAGTATCACTTTCACCGGTAAGCAATAATTTTGAATGGTACACTTACGCATTTTATTTTATTATTCATTATTTCATATATTTGGTGCAAAGATGACGTATTATCTAAGACATTTCTTCAATATTCAAGCATTCTGTTATATCATACATAACTCACTGCGTAGGAGATTTCACTAAAGTCTATGAAATTTACAAAACGGAATAAGCTGGAAAGATGCGGAGAAAGTAAGAAGGGATGGGATTGAATTTAGGGAGGAGCCAAAAGATGCAGAACCCGAGATTTTGGCGCAATAGCGACCCGAGTTTTCTTTCTCTAGAGGAGAAAGCAGCAGCATCCCTCCTCCCAGTAAATCACATCTTCCACCCTCCGCCTCTTCTTTCTAGGCGTTGAGTCATTGGCACAATTGAGTTGGCTAAAAGACTAAAATCACCCACTACCAGCCTTGTATTACTGTTAGTAAAACTCACCCTGGCGAATGTTTGCCTTGACATTTCCCCGGGTAGAAATTCAGAATTACTGGGTAATGTAATGAAATTAAGCACGGGAAGAATATGTGCCCAGGTTATCTGATACAGATAGAGAAAGGAGTCCATGCATTTCCTTAATTGCTTCTGACTTCTCGTACGCTCTCTGATTCTTAACTTTCACAAGTTTTTTTTAGAAGTCAAAAGAAATTGATTGTAACCTTTGATTCTTTGGAAATATTAAAAAAATGTAACTTATTTAAGATCAGAAAGGGAAACATACTCTGTTGGAAATAAAAATACAGATATCATTGCATAGCTTGGTCATTCCATGTCATCCATTTTTCCTCCTGAATATGACAAGGGTACAAAGGGGAAAATGGACAGGTTGGAGAGATACTAGAAAAGAGAGCATTTGAGTTGGGACCAGACCAATCCCATTACGCCATTCAGAGTCTGACTGATTCATGCATGATTCTCTCCATAAATTTTAGATTAGGATTCTCAATCAATTCTTCCTGAAACGAAAATCGAGGCAGTAAATATCCCAGTACCACACCACAAGCCAACTATTCCTAGTATTCCTTGCCCCTTCTGAATACTTCCTTTTAGTTGACATGCAGAATTTAGATGAAGTTTTGAATTATATATCAAGGAAGCAAAGTCATGTTTGGCAATAAATAAGATACAACTTTGAGTATGTGTGGGTTGTTAGCGATTAAGCTATCAAATTCGAAAAAATTCAAATTTTGAAGATTTAAGATTAGGTTAAGAATCATGGGAACAAAAAATTTTCATGCGGAGTTGCATCCGAAAATGTTTTCTAATTTCAAAATGGATGCACCCAATAAAAAACTCAATACCAAT
>JAAXNX010001699.1:0-16558 GCA_036491905.1 Folsomia manolachei | reverse complement strand
TGGATTCATTGTGAATTATTGTAAAATATGTTTGGCTTGGTTTGTGGACTGCTTTTTATTCTTACAATTAATAGAGTACACATTATTCAGATGGAGGGATACAGATCTACGCCAAGGGATGTAAATTGTCTTGTTTGTTTTCGTCTCATGCTGCTTTATCTGGTGGTCTCACTTGGAGTAAAAATTGTATCATATCGACTTTATCTGGTTCGTTCGCTTTTTACGCAGAATCACTTAAAAGTTTAAACGAGTTTCAGGATTAGTACATTTTGATTTTCAAAATATTATGGCACAGAATACTCTTATAGACTCGCTTTTGGCAATAAAAATAAAGATGATTGTTTTAGTATTATTCCTTCGCGTCATTATTTGAAAAAGAACTTGGATTAGTATAAATTAATTTAGGGCCAAATATTACGACATTGCACCATGATTATTACAACATCTTCACAATGAATTAGTGAAATCTTACATTACACACGCCACAAGAAAAATTTACTAACATAACAAAGAATAAATTGATACTTTCAGAACACTGTAAAGTAAAACAATGATGAACCTCTTGCTATCCTGTTCGGAGAAAGTCAACCCAAAAACTATTATGCAGTCGTCTCTAGTACAAACCCGGAAAGATGCTAATTGTAAATGCAGGTAATTGGTAATTTGTGTAAAGAATGTAAAGTGAAAGTGATTTGACTTACTTTGCTTAATTCCACCGATTGAGGATGTCTCTGGCTGGATATGATTTTTTTCTCTGTTCTTGTCGCACACTTTCAGCACAATTAAGGAATCTCTTTATTTCTTCCCGTTCCTTGTTTCCTACCCCGTTTTAGTTAGTTATGCTTAATCGCCTTAACCAACTTTTTTTAAATCAGAGAAGATAAAACACAATAAACTCACCTAAGCTGACAAAAATCTACTCTTGAATGCAAGGAAAGATAAAACAAGTCTTAAGCCTGTTACAGAGAGGCTTAGATCTCTCAAGCCCCGTATTAAATAAGAGAGACCAAGATTGATCCGTTCCAATCCTGCCTACATTCACATCCCACAATTCTGCCTTGGATCCCTTCTCTTCTACCCCTTAAACTTTTCCGACATATTCAATACAATTCACCACTTTTTGAATCGGGATGTTGATCAGAATCAGAAACGCCAAATGTGTAAGGCAACCCAGCACACAAAGCAACGCAACGCTGACTTCTTTTGCAGTCACTCCATTCTCTACCAACTTTCCTTCCTCCCATGAACTTAGAGGCGCAGGGCAATATAGTCAACCAAACTTGGTAAGGACGGTCGTCTGGTGTGGTGGGTTACGACCAAATCATGATACCAAGCCAAACTATTTCCCCCTTGGCCAATCCAGTACTACAAGATGTACCCTCCATAAAAAGTGGTGGATAGAAGCAGCATAATATACCAACTCACATTCATTTCGTTTGGCGTGGCTGTAACCAAGCAGTCGTCACAATGCGATGTAATGCAGGAGTTGGACATAATAGCAGGAATGAATCTCATTTCTCTAATAAAACTCTGTAACAGACCAGTTTTCAGTGGACTAGCTACGGGACTCCATAGTCAGCAAGGTTTGAAGTTGAAGTGGAGAAAATTGAGTCCGCCCCATATTTGCGGATAAGCCTCCTCCCTTCTCCCAGAGTGGAATTCTTATTCGGCCACCCCGTCGTGAGAGTTGTTTGCCCAACCTTCCACGAATGGAACGTCCTCCGCCTCCATCACCACGAGGAATGAGAAACTTCTTTGCGCGGACGCATTTTTGATTAGCTCTCTCAATTCATGTTACTAGCAGTTTATAAGAGATGAAGTTTTTTAGATATGCTTCTCTGCACGTGTAATACGGCTGCTATGCATGGGTTGACGTGGCCAATTCCTTTTGTTAAGGCATGAATAAATTGCTTATGCCATGACAGAAATGTTGCTGGTACTGTTGGAGGAAGGCAAGGATTGAATTGCTTCCGCTTACGGGAAAAGAAAGTTGCTAACGGCCCGAGGATGCAAGAAGAAGGACGCAGTTATACCAAGTCAAGTTTTTAGGTTTTTGCAGAATAAGGTGAAAAATACAAAAAAGATCTCTTACTGTGAGATTGTGAAACAAAAAATCGCAATAAAACCAACTTAAGTAGCTAATGAATTGGAGTACATTGAGGCTAAACTAATTTCTTGGGAATTGTTGAAAAAGTACAATCGAAATTAGAGCAATTAACATCGTATGATTTCATTCAAAACCGTAAATCGGTCAATCATTACGTAAGCTATTGCTAATCCAATTTTGTCCACTGAATAAAAATGGAGTAATAAACACCTCCAAGAGTGGGCTTATCATCGGGTCGGTAAGCTAATAAAATGAATCGGAATCAGAAGCAGTTTAGTTTAGCTTTGGTAATGCTCTCACAATGACTAATCCCGCTCATCCTTACCTGAGTAAACGACTACCACGAATAAACCCCACCACACAAACGGAGCGTACGTGTCCTCCTAGCCGAGTGGCGTTTAAAAGACCTGAAATCACGGCGACGACGACATTTTCATGAAAGGAAGAATTTAAGAGGTATCAACTTTGCATGCGAACAAATCCTACTTAATGTTAATGCTTTAGTTAAGTTGCTTAGAGCCACCAATCCTCTGCAACTAGTGATGTGATGATACCAACTTACTTACGAGCACTACAAAATGTTTTCTTTTATCAATAATATGGCATTAAGTAGTCTTTTCTATTTTATCTTCTGGACTGGTTTACCCCGTTAACTAAGTAGCTAGCATTTGGCTTGTGTACTCCAACCAAATCCACGTGATAATTCCATACCCAAACAATATTATTACTGACTGGGCTTAAAGTAAGGCTTAGACTACAAGTAACCACTCGAAGGAAAGTAAGCTATATACAGCCACTACTACTGCCGGATGAAGAATGGCAAGACCAAGTTCTTAACTTAAATAATTGACAATCATAATACTCCTTAAGTTTGTCTAAGTCAGGGAAATCGCTCATTCTTTCTTTCTCTAAGACCAGATAAGCTCCATTTTATCCTATTTCATCTTCATTGTCAACTCTTTTGATACTGTTTGATGATTTTATTTACTCACTCAATCATACATCCGACATTCGACCTTTGATATGGACCAAGGACTTATGAAGGCTTTATAAACTTGAGCAACAACTTTTTTATGAATTGTTTTTATCTATGCCGTTTATTTTTGTAACGCTTTTTTGACTTTGACGATTATGTGAGAACCTTGATTAACTGTTTTGCTAGTTTGATTCCAATGCGTTGTTCTTTAGAATCAATTAGATTTATTTTTAGTCCGCCAACAAAGGATGGAACAAACAATGAAATAAAATGTGAATATGCATAAATTATGGTTGTCGATCCTAAGTAAATAAAAAAAGTTTCTTTTCATGCAATGAAACAAGTTCCTCGAACTCAGATCGAGTTCAATTTCTTCAACAAAAACTAGATCCTTGCAAAAAATGATGTCAACTTCTCATTCTGTAGAAATGTGTATGAATCTGTTTATTGTAAATGTTGGAATTATCAGGTCGTACAGCGTTTGAAAGGATATTATGGAAAATAGGATTGCGTTGGTTTGCAGTAGTCATACAGCATTTTCTGCTAAATTGGAGTAAACGGCTCCAAAAGCTGCAAAGAGACACAGTTAATTTTGCTGACAATGGGATGATCAGCTTAAAGTATTTAATTAAATAATCAGCGGCTTACAAGCTACTTATATAGCCTTTTCATGACATTTCGGCAAACTATAACGGTGGCAAGCAAACTATGCTAAATACGATTAATACCGACTTACTAACTATTCCTAACCGTGTAACTGTTCTCTTTTGTCAGGGGTCACTTACTTGTTGATAGTGCGAATTACAATTTACTGTTCTCCAAACTGAATTATTTTGCCTAGGACTTTTCTTTGTAAAGCATAATGGAGTTTAAATTCCGAAATGAAATGGGTAAAATAAAAAATGCACGGTAAAACATGAAATATAGACGGATTTTGTTTCACTTTGATCTTGTCTCGTGGAACTTTGCAATGAGATTATATTTATATTATATTCAAGTTATTTGCTCCCAATAAAAATTAACGAGAGAAAACCCTTTGATTTTTAACATTTTCAAACAATACAAGTACAAAGGCAAAATTCTCATAACGTCTTGTTTGTTTAAAAAATACACATTCAGTGACTCATGCAGAGCATTAAAACATAAAATGCTGTTTGTTGTTTTTCGTTTTTCTCAAATTTTCTTTTCTTTTAGAAGGTAAAATTTCCGACAGGTATCATTAAGCAACTAACTATGCAAGTGCTCAATACGGGTACTTAAGGAACCACGAACAAGTGCCACATTTGTCAAGTCAGCTAACAAACGCAGATGGTAAGATTTGTCACGTTTCTGTGCTTTTGACTTGGACCGCATCCGGCTCATCTCTTTACAGAACATTACACACGAATACTTTTTGTAGTCACTGACTTCGTCTCATGATGAAAAAAATACAGCCAAGCAAACTGTCAGAGAATCCTTTCCTTTGTGATGCATACGACGATAATCTCTTAATTAATGCGCAATTAATTCAAGCGTTAAGTCAAGATTTAAGCGGAGCCCATGTCATTTCACAATTGCTTTATTATTACGCTTATTGTGGCTGTGGGATGGAAATTAGTTTCTTCTGACATTTAAATTTCCTCCTCTCCAATTTGAACAGAGGAGTGGTTGAGGAAAAAAGGTTGAATGGATTATTACAAACAAATTGACCATTACAAATGAACGTTTTACTGGTATGCAAACGATGCTTAAACGTGTCGTTGGATGCTGTTAATGTTTTCTCGGCTAATGGTAATGAATAATTTTATTCAGAGTTTACTAAAAACGAGCAGATTCAAGGGATTGGTTGGGTGAATAAATCAGTGCAGCCTGACTTTGAAAGTCAACTGATAAATTGATGGGGATTAAAATAATTGAATTTATTTTCAATAATTTCAATTGCAGCTAATCACCGTATTGACGTAGTATGAATGCATTGGACAAGATTAAAATAAAATGGCGAGTAGGATGGACCATTTTGTGATATTATAGGGAGGTCAAGTTAACAGGGTGGATCACCATTTGCACAAGAATAGAAAATTAACGGCATGGTCGTGACCAAATGAACCTATTCAATTCGATATCGACTCCATATTCCTTCCATTGGACGGGTCCCACAATCTACTGATGGATAAGACCGAACATAGAGCAGAATTCAAAAAATTATTTAGTTTCCATTACGCCTTTCTCATTCAAAAATTAAAATAATATCAAATGAAATATCATTCCTTCAATTTGCCCTGTGCTTCTTCCGACCCTATAAGTAAACCAGAAGCCAACCTACTGCAAAGGTGGATTGGATAAGCATGGTGCGGCTTAAGCCGAATCGGTCGTGACAATGTGGTAATTCTATCGTCACGGTCCTTACCATCACGAATTTATTCACACTTTGATTTTATACTTCGCCTTGATTCAAGCAAAACTTGCCAGTGGCGAAAGGGTTATACATATATGCCAACAATACAGTGGTTGAAATGGTGGTCAAAATTTTTCAAAGTTCAAAATCGTTAAGTTGTCTCCATCGTTGGAGACAATAATTGAATTTAAAAAATGAAATCATTGCATAAAAATGTATCGCAAATTTACAGCATGGTTTTGTGGCATTTTGAATCCACCAAAAAGAAACATACATCGCTAGATATCAGAGTTTTTTTCCTTAGTATTCAGTCCCCCTTTGATTTCATTGCCACTCTGGCAGAGTAACTCTGCCAGCTTCCGAATTTAATATTCAGCCGTGAACAGAGTCATTTTAATCCTAAGTAAATACGGGACCCCAAAACATACAAATTTTGTAGACATGGGATGGACATCTAGCTAAAAGTTGTATAATTTTATTGCAATGAATACGAAACCCTCGGCAGTTCCCTGCTGCATTTGGCAAACTGAGCATTTGTTTGAACAACCAAATCCAGCAAACATTCAAAGTCGAGTATCAAACAACTCGTAAAAAGTCAAATACTTGGTTCCAAAAGCTGTGGTCCACTTGCACTACCGAATTGTTTATTGTTGGCTACTGAAGAATGGGAAAGAAACTGGACTGCAATTTCAACAAACTCATCTTCTTGCAAATATGGAAGTGGACATTCAACTCCAAAGTCAAGATCATGTAATTGCCTCTTGGCATTGTACTCGAGCTTCGAAATGAATTCAAGCGCTTTCGAGTGAAAGCAATGAAAATTTTGTATTTGTACTGGGCTTCAATTGTATATATTGAATTTTAATATTTGAAATTTATTTTTCCTGTTGTCGCCAATCAAACTGTAGCAAACAACACATGTCCATAATTAATTACTTTCTCATAAATCCCTCTGTTCTGTTATTTAGTTTTAGCCGTGGAGGCACTATCACTCCTGATAATCCCCATCATTAATTTTGTCTGTCAGCCAGTGCAGCCTGCCTATTATCCGCATCCGGGTATTATCGCCAACTGGATGGTAAATTAATGGGGGTGTGGTGTTGTGTGGTAGAAGATATTGTCAAAGATTAATATTCATACGAGATGGATATTCCATTCTAAAATCTGTTTTCAAGCCTGTTTCGCTAATGAAGGTGCGGATTTGACCTTTACATATTGAAGTTATTATACTGGAGATAGTCACAAAAAGGAAATCCTATCCAATTCAACTGATTCGATATGATGCAAATGACTGATGAATCATGTTATCTCCAAGTGCTAACAAGTGTATCAGGCATATCAAAGGGTAGAGATCTACTAAACTAGTAAGCTAAGAGTGCGATGGGATTACTAGATATTATTACGGCAGCAGAATTTCATGCATATTAATTATCACAATTGAAGATCTGTTCGACCTGTTTTCCTTCAAAGGATTGTATCGACAGGAGGAGTAAATGGAGGGATTCGTTGCCAAAACATATTCCTGTTTCGTCTCATGTGATGATTACCTCATCCAATTCATTTTCGTGGCATGGATGGAATTGACAAACAACTCCGGATTTGTATTGTGTTTGTAACTCAACAGATTGAGTAAATGGAATGAATTCAATTTGAAGTAGACAAAGTTCGTCCAGCTTTCTAATGGGTTAAAGGGTGGAATTGAATTGGAGGTAGGTGGATGAGAACTACGGGACATCTGTTGAGCCCACCTGTGCAGATGTGATACTTTTTTCTCTTTGTGTGCAATGCTTCTAAAATATTATGTTGTTTGAGATTTACCCTTTCGATCCTTGTTTGATGATTTCTGAGCGAATCAAACTATATTCCATGATTTGTGAGATGCACGCATAAAACTTGGGAAGCAAGGAATAAGGAAATGTTATTATTTGTTTCAATACACTTTGGATCTTATCTATGAAATTGTCAGATTTTGCAGTAAGTTAAGTGAGTAAAACTACAATTAGGTAGCATAAATGTTCAACTTCTGCAAGTTATTGCGTTGCATGAAAAAAGTCGAGGCTATAAAGATTACATCTTTCGTAAATTAATGGAGTAGTAACAACATTTCTTTTATGTGGTACATCTTACGGTAGAGATGGATAATTATTATTGAATTAAAAAAATGCTTGGATCATACGATGTAATCTAGATCAATAATTATTATAAACACTTGACTCAAAAAGCGTGCCGACTGCAAATTAGATAATCAACTTTACATGTAAAAAATTTAGACGAGAAAAAATGTTGCTCGCACTAATTAGATGTTGTCACATTACATCAACCGAATGTGGTGATTTAGAATTGTCAAGGTTGATCATATTTTTGGTACACAAAATCCATTCATCTAACTAAATATTCTTTCTCTAAATTTCAACTTGATCACTATTCGAAAAATTTTAAATCTTTTAACTCAGCCAATAAAGTGGTAATAACCAAGATTTGAAATATAACTTCAAGACCAAATCAAACAAGTTCAAAATTTCATAATAAGTTCCAAACTATTAAAATTATTAACTTGTTCTTCCAATTGGAACAAACGGGGAATGCAAATACCTCAATTTGCTGGAAGAAGGAGGCAATTTGATACGAGAGAAGATCAATCAAACCAAACGGGTGCGTGTCTGCCTACTTATCAGGAGTTGTTGCTGGTTCTACCAGAGTCAGTCGCCCTCCAATTTATTATTATTTTATCTGATTGCCTAGAAAGCAGTGACTGTGGGGTTGGGATATACGGATCAACGCCACGTGCCTGCCCCACGCCAAAACGACGCCCATGAATGCATGGTTGTTCATTAAAATGCTGTGTTGTGACCACAACCACGCCATGAGGCAAACTATAGCTGCGAAAACAATTGTTACTCGGATCCGGCTCAATTATCTTCAATGTTATTGTTGCATAGTCATAGGATGGAGAAAAGAAATAAATTAAAGGAAAAATAACTGTCGCAAATTTTATCGAGCTAATCAATCAACCTCGATTCTGGTCAAAGTAGATATAAAATTACATATTTTATTTTAGTCTGCACTACTCGTGATAGGGTTTAGTAGCTGGTATTCTTGTTAATTAATTGTTGGTAATGCTACAAGAGTAACATTCACGCAATGCAGAGACTGATCGTGGTGGACTTACGTTCTGGTCAGTGGAAAATTGGGTTATGTTTTCTACGTATTTTGGTGCGTATTTAGCTGAATCTGAATCATATTTCATATTAATGTATGATTCCGATCCAAATTCTGCATGACGGGTCCACTATGGACCGAAAATCTACAATTGCTGCAGTTTCCGGTTGCATTCAATTCCATTTGTATGGAATCTAATACATTTTAAAATCAAAATTGAACAATAGCCAATATTTTTTTGTTATTAAAACCATAATTTGATATAAATCTACCTGCTTCCAATCCAAAACGATTCCATTCAAGCACACCACTCTTACATAATGCCACCTCACTTTATTGCTACAATTGATGTGATAAATGCATGCATTGAATCCAATTTGTCATCAGGTATCCCACGGTGCTTTTCGTTTTCTTGATGTCCAAATCTTAAAATAACCTCAAGAAGAATCAGTTTTCAAGTCATGTGAAGTCACTCCATTTGCCGTTGCTTAAAAAATTCTTAAGAACGGAGTTTGAGATTTCTAAACAAAATTATTTCAATTACTCGCGTTTCTTTTTACACAACTTTTTGATCGTTACTTCCTTTAACTCAACCAGTGCTTGGATTTTATGTACATTTTTTTTATTAGATCTTCTATCCGACCCACACATGGATAAAAGAATTGTCCCAATTTTATTGCCACTTTTATCTCCACCAAAGTCGCCCATGCAATGGAGCAGCATTCATTCGAAAATCAGAGAACATACGTGTACAGGCAACAATGGGGCAAGATACAAATAAATAAGGAAAAGGTAAAATAGACGATTGTTGTCTTGAGGTGGACCATTTCTTCCTATTTTTATCCTTCCTGACAATTTGTCACCTTCATGTGTATACTACAAATCAGTCCGGTTAAAAAGGTGTACGCTTTACCAAAGCTAAAGCTAAGAAAATATCACACACTTATTTTTCACTTCTTTCAAATGGAGCAGTAAGAACATCCTCACGATTCAGAGCCAGACTTCGGCGTTTTCATTTTTTGACGACTTTAATTCAAATAAAACTTTGGTTTGATACAAGACAGGAAGTAGTGTGACTCAGGGAGAATGAGATGATCTCTTTAAATTTTGTTTATTTTCTTGTACATCCGTGTGAAAATTTATAAAAAGTTATTAAAATGAGAAAAGCATTTATGGAGGGGAAGAGGACCCAAAATCTATTGCAGTGTTTTCCTTGTGGATTCTGGTTTCTGATGTTGACCTTTGAATTGGATTCATTCTTTCTGAAAAGATCAGGATGCATCAAAGTAAACATGGGATGCAAAGGTATTGACAAGTGAACAATACTAGCCAAATACATATACGACGCACAGAAGATATAATGGTCTGCAAACACTCCCACATAAGGACGTGACAAAAAGCTAGTGAATTTTTTGTTCAGAAGACCCTTTAGAATTCCAAGTTCTGAAATTAACGGCGGAAAGAAACTGCACAGTTAAGTTTTTGTATCTAATTCATTTTCTGAAAAACTTATACGCACAAGAAAAATTTGCATGACTGTTTCCTTTGAAATGAAGCTGAATTATGAACCAATTTGCGACAATTTGCTTATAGTGGATAACATATTAATTTCGACTTCATTCGGACCAATACAGTTTTCTTTATTTTTTGTATGTCAACTACACATTTGTATATTTCTGCCTTTTTTCATCGCACATATATGCCCGCTTATTTGCACACTATTGTTTATTGCAGAAATGTGACAAAAGAAAGAAACGACAGACTGGACGAGATTAACTAAAGCTTATTTGAATCTGAATCAGTGCAACATCCGTGCAATGCAATACACAAGTAGTGGTGGTCTCATTTCCATACCACATGGAATGGAACCATTCAATTTTAGTGAATAGCCCTCAATTTTATTTGAATGAAGGATGTTTGATTGACACGGACGGGATTAACATGTTTTTCTCCGTTTTTGTCACATTTTGGCAAATGAAAGGCGATGACATGAAACAACAACTGAAATGCATTGATTGCTCAGTTTGAATGCAAACAAAGTCTTTTGAGTTTGACCCGATGTCGGCAGGTTCACCAAATTCAATCCAATTCCAATCCCGCAGCCTCTAACGTTCCTAACATTTACATTGGCACGGCATTGATATCATGACAGAGCAAAAGAATTATTCTGCATTATTCCCAAGAACTGAGTGAAGGGAGGGACGGACCCTTCCCATCCTAATGTGGCACTCTTTCCAAAATATCCATCATTTCATGTTATTCAATGTGTAGACCGTTCCGACAAAGACTGAAAGAAATTGTCACAATTATTTCATCATTGATTTTCTCGCTCCTTCTTGTTTCCTTCTCGTCACGATCTTTGTCACTTCAGGTCATCTAAGACTGACAGTGGTGGTCCATTCTAAAATGACCGCAGAAACCACACCTCACCATCAAGAAGCCACAACAGGAGCAACATATGCAAGGCATACTCAATCTTTGTGCCCACAAATTCATGCATTCCTTTCTCATCAAGCACAATGGAGAAAAACTGTGGTATTCAGAATTTTATTGAGACACAACCAACCAACCCACAGTCCTGCAGGATAAAGATATCAGGGCGTATTGGACTCAACCATTAATTGAATTATTTTGTNTTCTCATCAAGCACAATGGAGAAAAACTGTGGTATTCAGAATTTTATTGAGACACAACCAACCAACCCACAGTCCTGCAGGATAAAGATATCAGGGCGTATTGGACTCAACCATTAATTGAATTATTTTGTCTATGTGGTGATTTGTTGGAATAAAAGAAAAGGTTCTGCTACAATTCATTTGGTTTTGGCCCAGTTTGACAAACAAACCATATTTCCATTCTCATTCTACTGGCTACCAGTAACTGGCATTGTTATGAAACATTGCCTTCAACAGTTCAACCCTGTGGACATGAGTTTCTGCCGAGATTTGATTGACATTTTGAATAAGGCAGTGACGAATTGATCTTTTCATTGCAGTTGCAGTTTTGTCTGCCCAAAAAAAACAGAAAAAATTAAGCTGTCTTGAATTGGTCTTGTTTGGTGACAAATTTCTGTCATTCGGCAAATTAAATAGTTATGGGTCGATAGTGCAAGATGAGATTCGACAACTGAGAAGACGATCAAATTGTGTCATTTTGCAGTTGCAATGGCTTCTGTTCCTTAGTTATACACGTGCATTCCAATCTTTCTCATATTTCAGTTTGCATTGTGAAAGTTGATTCTCGCATGAAACTTAATCAAGTGTTAAAATTGAAAAGTTAGGCAAACTATTCATGATTAAGTAATAGTGAGACTTTTCCTCAGTGTTGCTTACTTTGACATCCTTGTTTAGTTTCAGTTAGTCACTGACAGGAAGGGGAAGCCTTAAATTTCAATACTTGATTCCGATTTTATAAAGTTTACTTAACAAACGGAAGCTCAAATGATTTTTAATGGGAGTTTGCACTCCTGTGGTTGGGTTTGATTCAATTTTGATAGATTTCTCCTCTAAAAGATACACGGTCAGAATTATAAATGTTGGTAGAAGGGAAAGAAACAAGGGTGACGAGATCCGAAGGAAACTAAAATATCCGTTGGTTAGCTTGAGGGGACACATTTGCCCCTCTGGTTTGTTTTCTGTGCAAATAACCTCCTGGATAAAATCACACAAAGCTAACTCCACACTGGAATGGGTTGGATTTTCAAATTGGGAAATCGACAAGTGTTTTTTAGCCAGGAAGAGCTTTCACCAGAGCATTTCCTCCCTTCTTTTTTGTTCTATACATAATAAATGAGTATCCAAGCTATGCTTTCCTCCGTCAATTTGGATTTCAAAGGAGTGGATATCACATCACATTTTGACATGGGATAAGGTTTTATATGGAAATGATTTAACTGTGCTGGGAGGGTGACAATAAAATGACAATGTTGGTGGTGAGGTGCATATATTCCGGTTAACGGATGGATGTCACGGCTTGCTTTACTTACTTAACTCCCTAAATAGAGTACAGATTGTTAAGTGTTGGTTTGGGAATTTGAACACTTGCCGAATTGGTGATCTGGGAATAATGTGAAATAAATGGACTTATTTTATACGGGGAAATGCATAGGTTGGATGTACATGAGCCTTGGTAAATTATTCTATTACGTTCAGCTTATGTATGCCAGATCAAGCATGATTTCATCTATTTCAAGATTTGAAACTATTTGGGGCTGTTTAATTGAAATTTAGAAATAGTAAGTATCTATTGTACATAAAGATTATTACGCCAACAAGTTTTTCGGAGAAGGCATTTTTTACAAAGTTTTTGAAAATATTTCATTTATTTTAAGATAAAAAAACGTGTTGAGCTCAACCCAAAGGACATAACTTTCAAGCAACCCATTTCCTGATGAAAAATGTTTCGCTTTGAGCAGAGATATTGTTCACTCCAAGAAATATTTGATTAGACCGAGATTGAATTGAATCTGTCGTGTCAAATCTCAAAAAAATACTTGTTCTCCATCCATTTTTCCTCTAAGCCTAAAACTGTCCCGTTGTGGCTAAGGAAAGAATTGAATTTTTTGAGCCAGGATTTATTATCATCCCATCACACGGAAGCGCCCTAGTTGTGGTCACAGTTGGAGGGAAATATGTAAGATCGGCGTCAGTGTCGCATGCGGAATTGCTGAGCCTATTATGCATCCATAAATCCTGCGGGGTGAGATGTTTTAAGAAAATCGCAACATTTACAAGATTTGTTGGTTGGATTTGAAGAAAAAGGCTGAGCATGGAATTTGCATCTTGCCAATGTAATCCGGGATGAGATGCTTGGTGTGATCATCTTACATTTATATTGTTTTTTTAGAAAAGGGTTTATGGTTGAGGTGCCATTGTGTTTTAGGCTTTATGTGGGATTTAATTTTTAGAAATAACGGGACCGTGCCGAGTTTTGTAGGAATGATGTCCGCAGAGGTGGACAAAATTTATGACATTTCGTGAACCTTGTGATATGAAAAAGGCGAAGTAATTGCAATTTTTAAAGTCCAAATAATATAAACGCAAAGTTGTAGTTTTTTGTTGGTTTTTATTAATATTTAATTTAGAGATGATATTAAACATCAAACTTATACTATTGCACTGCACAAACGCTTAAATTAGTCAAACATTTAAAATGACTACTACTACCAACTAAGGAACAAAATTGCTGTCGTCAAAGATGTAATCTAGTTACTTATTATAAAGAAATAGATAGGCTACGAAAGTTTCTTTCAAGCGAATTTAAGAAACATTAAAAATCTGAAGGCAAAAAGTAATAATAAATAGGACCAAACTTTTAAATTGTAGATATTTTTGGAGACATTTTTAAATTTTAGAAATTGATTTTAATATTACTAGATCTTAAAACTATAATAAATCTAATAAATTAAATAAAACAAATGGTCGGGGATACCGATACCATTTTTCCATGAATTGGAATCACTTGTTGGAACAGCAAAAGGCAGAACGTAGCCAATTTAATTTCAAAATCAGTTTGGCATTTGGTTGATGTCAAAGATATCAATTTTCTTCATAGAATAATAACTCATTACAACGGAACGAATACACAGCAGTTCATTACCAGTCAGAAAATAAGGTAACTAAGGATTGTACTGAAAGCATGATTGAGTTTGCGAGCTCATATCTATTGTTTGTTAGGCAATAATTTAATACATCTAATCTATGAAGTAGATTTTACTCTTTTAACTCCCTCCTTGGTTGATATTTAATACAGAAGATATAAATAAGTCTCATTTTACTTCATCCTACTCAAAGTTTTATCTCGTCTCAACAATCCCACTTTTCAATCAATCTAAATATTTGCAAGCAATGCCTCCTTCAACTATGTACACTAGCCAACCACACCCTCTAGATCTAAACTGAACTAATCAATATACTAGCATAAATTATCCTATTCATACCAACAAAAATCTCCAAAATTTTCCGTCCTTCTTATTCTAACTTCATTAAATTCATTTTCACACTACTTCACTTCCCAATCCTATCTATAAACTTTCTATGCAGACCTCAACATGATTAAAATCTCTACAAATAAGTCTACTACCAACGCACAATTAACTCGTGCTAGCTCATTACTTAGACCCACTCCACAACTTCTCGTCATCACCTTCAAGTCCAAATATTTAAACTTGAGAATGCATCCACTTTACAATCACCAACAACAATCTAACCTATTTAACACAGTGGCAACAGCCAGACAGACTGAGCTTCTCAACTTTTCCTCAACTGTAAATTCAACGTATGCCTGACGTCTTGAGATGAGACTAAAACTTTCTTTCGCGTCCTCTCAGTCTCGCCTCATTATCTATTCGATAAGCTAGCAACAATAATGAATAGAATTACATCATACAATTAACTCGTGCTAGCTCATTACTTAGACCCACTCCACAACTTCTCGTCATCACCTTCAAGTCCAAATATTTAAACTCGAGAATGCATCCACTTTACAATCACCAACAACAATCTAACCTATTTAACACAGTGGCAGTAGCCAGACAGACAGAGCTTCTCAGCTTTTCCTCAACTGTAAATTCAACTTATGCCTGACGTCTTGAGATGAGACTAAAACTTTCTTTCGCGTCCTCTCAGTCTCGCCTCATTATCTATTCGATAAGCTAGCAACAATAATGAATAGAATTACATCATACCCTTACAAAATCTGATACTTTTCCGTCATCGCAACCCCATAAGTGTCTCCGGGAATAATGTATTCACCCCCGGTGGCTCCCTTCGTCCCACCAAATTGATGTTGGGGATGGGTGTGGTTAGAAGTCATGGACGCATAAGCATTTGCCATTTGATGATGTCCAAAATGATGTTGATGACTGGGGGCAAAGTAGTCTGTGTAGTAAGGGGCATAAGAATAGCCTTGATGAGAAGCTGCAGCAGAAACATTTTTATAATTCGTGTAACTCATTGCTGGAGAACTACGTTGAACTCCGGAGACACCGTTATGAAAATCTGCAATGGGAGAGTGCCACGGGAAGCTGGAGGGTGTGGATGACACCCCACCCGTGGAATAATGGGAGTGCTGTTCCAACATGGAGGGTGGACTAATCCCTTGACTTCCTTGACTGTGTCCATACCCAGAATTATGGGATGGAGACCCATCCCCCATCGAGGAGTGGTGTGAAGATCCCGGAGGACTACTTGTCGTTGGGGACACGGACTGCTTATTGTTATTATTATTGGTGACATTATACATCTTTGATGAGTAGGGAAGTGGTGAGCCAGAGGTCAATTGGTTATTGTGCTCCACCTTAATTTGTTGGTGGTGATGGTGATGATTGTCCCCGGAGGAAGTTCCTGAAGCTTGTACTGCCGCAGATAGCTGTTGGGCTTGTTGATGAGCTAGACTTAGTGAGGAATGTGAGTGAGAAGATCCGCTAATTAGGGGTCCACCAGAGCCATTATTGGTATTATTATTGTTGTTGGAAGGTGTCGAGGAAGAGTTGAGATTGGAATGTGATAAAGATCCGCCTGGACTTGGTGGACACTTTGGTTTAGCCGTGCGACCTCGTTTTCCTGGTATGATGGGAGTTGGGTTAGGGTTGGCTGCTGCGTTTTGCTGTTGCTGGAGTTGCTGACGGACTTTTGCTCGTCCTATAAATAGAAAAACGGAAAGGGATGAATATATTATGGCCAGTAAAATAAAACTAAGCAAAATGCTTAAAGTACTATAAATACTTTACATTAAATTAATTTTTGAGATGCTATGACTGAGATTACTGTTATTTACGGGCCGTTATATTGGGAGTAATTACGAATGCAAAAATTATTAGACATATTAAACAATAAATTGAATAAAAATTTTACTTACGATTCTTGAACCAAACCTGGAAAAATGAGAATGTTTTGGTATTAATAAACGAAACGAGATGTAAACACAAATAAGCAAGGTATTT
>JAAXNX010001698.1:0-16562 GCA_036491905.1 Folsomia manolachei | reverse complement strand
GCATTGATTTTTCAATACTTTTAGGTCATATTTTTCAGCAACTGAGAAAAGTTGTTCACAATTCTCTGCCATGTTGTGGATTTGACCGCAATAGAGGAATCGTAACACCTCTTTCAAAATGGCTGGCTCCATGTCATTCACAACAATTTTCCCTTCCCTAACTTCCTTCATTTCATGTTGAAACATTTGTTTGAAAACCTGGAGTCGAAGAATAAATTAGAAAAGTCGTATACGATTCAAAACCAAAAATAAAATAATGCAGATATGCCGACGCTACACTTACCGAACTTTTGCCTGAAAATGCAAAACCAGATTGAAAAAATTATATTTCAAATAAGTTCCATAATAATAAGGTGTAAAATATACAAATGTGCACCATGTAGAAATGTGTAAACTTACATGCTAACAAAAATCGATGTGCCGGAAATTCACAATTTCCACAAACAAATGTTGTATCCGACAGTTCCGTGGATAAGAAGAGTTCACCCGCATCCAGTTCCAAGGGTGAAATGCCCAGTCTTAACTTTTTAGAAATGTCCTCATTAGCATAGGAAATCGTTGCTCCAACTAAAATGGAATTAACTGATTTCTAAAATTGTAACAAGTAATATGCACTGGCTATGAAATCATTTTTCAGTACTTACTTTCTTGAGCTTCGGCACAAATGGTGAGGCGCATCATGTCAATGGCGTCAGTCCAAGAATCATCCCCATTCACCCAGACTGTAGCAAAGACATTGTGAGGATTCGCGGAGTGTGAATTGTCATCGCAAGTAAACTTTAGTTCCTTCGTACTGGAGACATTGTTTTGAGAAAATAGTTCCAATTTCCCGATTCGAGACATGCCGTATCTTTTGTTTCGACATTTGGTGGGGAGCATAACATAAGCATTTACTTGGTTCGCGTAGATAGCAAAAATCCTGCAACAGGAAATCAAAAACACTACTGTGGAAAACAACTAAATACTAATTGATATGTGACTGAGGCACTTACAATTGATGAGCCACTTCTGCCAGAAAGCCGGTTGTGAATTTCAAGTCAGAGAATATGAATCCTCCAGATCCCCCAGATACGTCTGTCATATTTTGTCTTATCCGGCTGTGAGGTGGAATCTGAAAGTTAAAATCTTGGTGTGAGCGTCGCTTGATGAATGTTCTCCAACATAAAGAACGTACAAACTATATGATTAATAATTTAAAATAATTTAACCAACCTTAAAGTCCCATGAAAATTCCGAGGATACTTTGTCCTTTATCTGCAAATTAAATTGGAATAAGATTTTTTTAGGAAACTTGATCTGCATTCATGAAAGCTTTCTTACCTCGAGCAGTGACATTTCCACTTTTTGCAAAGACATGGCCATTTTGTGTAAAGCGATTAAAAACTGATGGGGATGAGTCAAAAGTTCAATAAAACGAAGAAGGCTAAAAGTATTCAAGTGAGCTCCGTGTTTAAAATGTTACTGAAAGTAATAAAATGCTAAAACTTGGGACCTGTCCCTGCAACCAAAAATAGATAAAAATTCGTAGAACTAAGGTTTTCCTTGGCTCCTTTACTAATCCTGTCCATTGGACAAAGTACCAACTTCATGCATTTATCCCTGAAATTGTTCAAAATCAAATTGTATGCATACAAACTCATTCAAATATGAAAAGAAGCGATATGCAAATAGTTCATGATGAATGCATTATTACAATCACTAAGAATAACCATCCTATAGATATCTTGTGGAATGTTTTGGGGCTGAGATTTACATAGTCATTCTATTGCCTACTATTAAAATTTGTGATCTCCGATTGAATATTTGAAATGCACAACTTCTCAAACTTAAAGCGATAACAAAATTTTCCTTGTTTCTAAATGTGTGCAGAAATAACACAGCCAAGTAGAATCATTTTGGGCTAATTTATTCATTTGAATACAAGTAATCTGATATTCATTTGCAGTTTAATATTGTTGAGATTTCATGTGTTACAAAGTACATAATTGGACGGGATTTTTTCTCTGGTAAATGTTAGGTACAAAGTAAATGATTAATAATTTACATTGTGAGACGTGGTAACAAAAGAATGGTGCTTAGAAGAATGGAATACTCTTTGTAAATAAGTAAGAATTTGACTCAAACAGCCATGGCCATTTCAATTTTTCCGTATGGATTGTACCCTTCCAAAAGAAAGTCATTTGGAGCAAACATTTCAATGTCACTAATCTGCCGGTTGAATTTCAATGTGGGGAATGGTCTTGGAGATCGTTCCAACTGTATTTTCAAAGCATCAACGTGGTTTGAATAGACGTGAGCATCTCCAAGGGTATGGACGAATTCAGCAGGGTTCAATCCGGTTACATGAGCAATCATTTTTGTGAGTAGTGCATAACTGGCAATATTAAACGGCACACCTGAAACATTCAATTAGGATTATTACTGACTTTCTTCTACTTTTTCTCCCATCCATAAAACGTCATAAATAAGAACTTACCAAGTCCAATGTCAGCCGATCGCTGGTACATTTGGCAGCTCAATTCCTTCTTGACAGGATCCACATAAAACTGAGCAAAGCAATGACAGGGTGGCAGCGCCATAAGAGGAATATCACTGGGATTCCAAGCTGACATGATAATCCTTCTTGAATAAGGATCCTCTTTTATCATTCGAATCACCTCCTTCAACTGATCAACTCCTTTTCCAGTGTAATCATCATGCATGGTTTTATATGGAGCCCCAAAATGACGCCACTGATAACCATACACCGGCCCAAGGTCACCTTCCTCACGGTCGGAAAATCCTTGCTTATCCAAAAACTCCCGAGATGAATTTCCATCCCAAATGTGAACATCCCTGTCCTTCAGTTCGTTTGCGTTGGTGCTTCCCTTTATGAACCAAAGCAGTTCTTCCACGACCCCTCTCCAAAAGACGCGTTTCGTCGTCAAAAGTGGGATGACATCTATCCAAATTCCAAATAGTTGCATTATAAAATGTTATTATTGAATCAGAACCCTGGATAAGATCTCACCAACCCACCATCTCTCAAGTTGAACCGCATCTGAGTTCCAAACACGGAAATGGTCCCAGTCCCAGTTCTATCATCTCGGACGACGCCTTCCTTCAGAATTTTTCGAATCAGATCCAAATATTGTTCTTCATCCAAGTTTGTTTGACCATTGTCCTTCTCAACACCGTCTCCATCCTCTCCGATCGTTTGGTGGGATGCATCCTTCAGTGGGGGCGGAATTCGGGATTCCTCCGTCTGCGTCTTTATCGAAGATCCCATCCCTTGACCATCTCCAAAGGTCATTTGTGTAGACGTAGAACTCACCGATGACCCCAGCAGACCTTCCGCTTTGACCTTCACGTCATTTTCATTTTCCACCCCGTTCATTTCCGGTTTTTGCAAATTCTCAGACGACAGTCCTGGAAAAACCCCACAGGTAATCTAACCCAGTTAAAATTACAGTTAAACAAATAAAAATACGTACCGAAATTAGTCTTTGAAGTAGTTACACACTACACACACACTGTGTGGTCTCTTTATCTTTGTTTTTCTGGAAAACAAAGGAACGGTTTTCTGTGCAAAATATTTCGCAAACCCCTTCCCGGAATTGGCCCGTCTCTTTGTACCCGCGCTGGTGGGTGATGGCACTACTCGTAAATTTAAAAAAGTGTCAAAAAAAATATCCTTCAGGTGTGCAGAAAAATAAAAAAAAATATATTAAAATCATTGGAATTTGGCAAGTTCTTCATAACAAATTGTGCAATAAATTGGGCATTTTAGGATGATAAGGACCAGTTTTATCCTTGATTTATAAAGTTTGTCTAAATCGGAGAGGAATCGCGTATTTTGATTGATTCGTTGGTAATGAAGAGAATAAATAACATCAAATGAGGATAAGGTCCAAAAAACAGGATGGATGAAGTCGACGGAATTTTGATTTATACTCTTAAACATATTGGATGGTAAGCTTAAATGTATTTCATTATTCAAAGCTTAGGGAAATTGGATGTAATGCCTGTAATGGAGTGATTTAAAACTAATTATTGTCTTCTTGTAGTGAAATTGGTTCGTCCAGAGTGTCGGAGCTGTCACCAACCCAATTGATCCAATGTGTTACCAAATGCCTTCAACTCAGTCGTCCAGAGGCAGAAGTTCCAGATTTCGATGTCACAGTATCAATGTCATCAAGATACAAAATGGCCTCTCAAGTTGCTCAAGCTCTCACGGTGTGTTTACTGCTTTTTTTAGTCACGGTGTCACTTAAATGAGTAATTGGCAGAGTATTCAGTGCGGTATGATTTTTAAATTAACAATTCGTTTCTTCATATTCAGGATATTGGATACACCGAAGAAATAGGTTGCCAATCCTTTTTATATCCTACAGAAGCAGAAACCAGGAAGATATTGATATTCATGGTGGAAAAGTTACCCAGGGATAGCGACGTGGGAGACCAAATTGAGAATTTGTTGTCGAAAATTGCTCAGAAAAAGGCAGCAAATGAGTTGGAAGATGAGGGCGGAGGATATAATGGCATTGAGGTGGATGGAATCAAACTACCTTTCGCCGTTGATGTAGACTCGTTGCCAAAAGGTAAAAGGTTCTGATTTGCAATTTTGATACTCAGTCAGGTTGAAGTTAGTAAAGTTCAATTTCAATTTCAGAAACCTTAAAATTTTATGCTAGTCACCTGGCGGATCTTTCATTTACGAAACTACGTGAACAATATCGCAATAAAGTAGAAGTTAAACCAATTGTGCCAGTGCCAGACGTAAGAAAAGTGGACCCTGATGACGATTTTGGTGACCCTGATCTCCCAGAAGAAGAAGAAGAAGAAAGCAAACCTATTAAAGACATTTCTTGAAAAACCAACGCTTCCGGACAAACCCAAAATAAAACCTGGAATACCTGAAAAACCTAAAAAACTTGACAATAAAAATGAAGAAGCTGCGGAAAAGATTCGCGAAGACGAAGAAAAAGCTGCTGCTGTTGCCGCCCACATTCAAGCTTTACAAGAAAATGCAAAGTTAAAGGCAAAGTTCATTAAGGAAAAAGAAAGAAATATGGACGAACTCTTTACACATTCCATGAAATTACAGCAGCAGTTAAAGAATTTGAACTCTGAGCTGAATGACAAATCTAAAATCTTGCAAAGACTTCAAAAAACAGACCAACTCCTTTCTGGGGATGACGATGCTTTAGAGAAAGTTAAAAGTGCTGTCAATTCGCAGGTTGAGAAATTAATGGGCCTTTCTCAGCAATGGGAAAAGCATCGAAGACCACTAATTGATGAGGTTCGGAAGAAAAAATCGCCTGGAGATCTGGTATGGGATTAGTTAAAGTTGGGAAATTTTTTACATGGTAAATAATCACATTTCCTGTTTAGTCGGAATCTGCTAAAATTTTGGAAGAGGGGAGACTTCTGAAATCCACATTGAAAGCCATGGGTCAGGACGCTCGGAATAAGGAAGCTGCTTACACTCAACTACTCGTTGAGTACGACAAGTTACCCAAGGATCTTAGCCGGTACTTATACCTTACTCTCACGCCCCTCTTCAACGAACACATTGTAATTAAATTTTGCTTGATTAATTTAAAAGCTCTTCTTATACGAGACGAATTGGTGAAATAATTGGAAACATCAAAAAGCAGAAAAAGGAGATTGCAAAAGGTAAATAATCTATTTTACAAAACCATTTGTGCTTATGAAAATATTCTCCTACATAAGTTACAAAATTACAAAATCCTTGTCAGTTTTGTAATTTTGTTTTGCAATAATCACAATTTCTTTAATTTCAGTACTCGTTGATACTAATTTAATTCAGAAAGATATTAATATCCTGTCGGGCCGACTCGATAGAACGTTTGCTGTTGCCGACGAATTAATTTTTAAGGTGAGTGCGTATTTAAAAGTCTTCATTATTGCACATTTTGTCCACGATTTTCAATATATTTATATTTCAGCTTGCGGATAAGGATAAAAACGTAGCACAATCGTACAAACTTCTAGTCGCTATCCACTCTGATTTTTCTCGGATCATCAAGAATTTGGAAGGTAAGTATTAAACTACAGAGCAAACATCGGGCGGGTTGTATTTAATCTAAACGTATTATGCAATTTCAGAAATTGGAAATTTGAAAAGGCAGCAAAGGGATTTAGAAGACAAACGGGAATTAGAGATGGGAAAAAGCGTTGAAGATAAGCTTAACAGATTAAAAGCAGATATGACGCAAATGCAACATGAGAACCGAATATTGGAAGCCAAACTGCGTGACCCAACATTAAGACGAAACAAACCTCAGTAAAGGATTTCCCGTATAATAATAAGGTCAAGAAAGTTTATCCTATACTTTTGAGACTGTAACCTGTAGCAAATCTCCCTTCATCTGGCTGACTCATCATTCATCTGACCTCTCGTGATTAAAATACCAATTCATGGGATTTGGAATAATTTATGCTTTCGTTCGAAGTTCAGATTCCAGTTACGGTTTAATTAATGTCGAAAAGTAGAACTACATTTCAATTTATGAATATATAGAACCTGCTTCAGTTAGATTAGATCTTTCAGTTAGATTTGCTTAAAATGTAGACGGTGCAGGGCACTCGAGAAAATCAAGTCATTATACAACTTACAATTTTTAGACTTCGTGAGCTTTGATAACAGAATAAATACGTTTTTATGCTGTTTAAAAAAGCCTTAATACTATCCATCTCTGCCTCGCTTCTAAGGATAGATGAGGTGGTCATATATAATTATTAGGAGGTAAATAGTGCATCAAATAGTCATTCATAAATTAAATTGACAAACGGTGTGACGCCTGACATGACATGATTTGTACTACACGCCACAATTTATGCATCGGTGCATTTACGTTTACTGTGGCGAGCGCATTTTCACGGAAACGCCCCAGATTTCAAAAATCGAAAGTTTCCTTTTTTTGATTCTTTTTGAAATTCACGACAAACTGAAAATCCTAAGGAAAACCCAACGTGCTCCTCTCTGACCTAAGAATTGATGAACAATACGCGTTCAGTATTTCCAATTGAAACGAGCAATTATGAGTGCAAAAAAGGAGAAGAAAAAAAAGCGACGTGGTAATTAATCATGTCAACTTATGTCTAACCTCCCCCACTAATCCTAATCATTCCCATTAGATTCTTTGTTGAGTCAGCAAAAACTTCCCACTTGGCAGCCAGTCATAAATGTGGGGACCACTTGGTTTATCTTCATAGGCGCCGGAATTCTTTTCACAGCCCTTGGTGTTGGTCAAGTCATTTTACTGGCCCAAATGACCGATGACATTGAAGTGAAGTATTCCGATTCTCAAGCGCATCCCGAAATAAAAGAATGCAAAATGGAGGAGACAAAGGAGAACTCGTCCAAGTCTTGTCCAACATGCTTCAAAGGGTCGAAGGACTGCCCAGTAAATTTCGAAGTGATGGAGAAAATGAAGGTACAAAATCCCACCCATTAAATGATTGCATACAACTTCTGAAAAATAATAACTCGTAAAATAAAGGTCCCGGTGTTTGTGTATTATCAAATGACGGACTTCTTTCAGGTACATAAACTATTTAGTTCGTTACTCCAATTAAACTGTAATCAAATGACACCTTCAAAATTTCTATACATGTCACTGATGGGTCCTAGAATCACAGACTTTATGTAAGCAGTCGAGATGATAATCAGCTTGTTGGGGACATCGATGAGAAAATCAATAAAGAGAAATGTGCTCCCCCGTTTTTGGAAAATAAGGAACAAGGTAAATTTGCGTGTTTTAGTTGGTCTTGTTAATTCAATGAAATTCAGGATACGCTATTTTAAGAGTTTATAGCTGTATTGTTCTACATAAAACATGCATACATATTTAGGAAAGTACTATTATCCCTGTGGGGCTGCCGCAAATGCCATGTTCACCGACAAATTTTTGAAGCTGGAGCATGTAAAAGATGGTGACAACAGTGAAATTGAACTAAAGGACGACGCCAGCTTAATTACATGGGATATTGAGAAGAAGTACAAGTATAAAAACCCTAAAGGAGTCAATCTTGGTAGAACCTCGAATCAGAATAAAGCCGAGGTCAAACGCTTTAAAAGGAAATTTGTTCAGCCTAAGAAATGGACTGATGCAGTGTATCAGGATTTCTGGGATAAGGGAGGCGTGGAAAATCCTCACTTCATTAACTGGATGCATCAGGGTGGGTGCACACTTTTACTCCAAATTGCATGTTTTTATCCCCAAATTGATATCAAATCCTATTTCTATCTTCATGTAATAATCAGCGCCCATGCAGAATTTCCGCAAGTTGTACGCAGTGATCACTAAGGGATGTAAAGAGGAGCCAGAGTTTCTTTGTACTGGAAAATATATAATTACCGTCGATTATCGTGCGTAACAAAAAATACATCAATTGCAAATTCGAAGAACACGCTAATTCTGTTTTAACTGACTACAGGATACCAGCCAGAAGACTGGACTGGAGAGAAAACTCTAATATTTTCAACCACCTCAATTTTTGGAACACGAAAACCTTTCATGGCATATTTCACGTTAGCCTTAGGCGTCTTTTCTATTGCAGTCGGAATCTTATTTGTAATACTGAAGAAGACCTTGAAATCCAAGTATGCCAATGAATTTCCCTCACAATACTCAAACATAAAACTATGTGAAATATAATGACCAACTTTCTTTTCAGGGTACACCCCCACACGCGACATTCCATGGTCCAAGAAGAAGATTTAGCTACCGAAGCAGATCCTAATAAGCCCACCGATGACGAGTAAGCATAACAGGTTATCCATCCAACCAATCTCAACGTCTCCATGAGAGAGACTACCTGCAACGTGCTTATATAATAGGCAAGTTGTTCTTCAAAGCAAATCTAAAACATTTTCTGTTTGTAATTTAGAATGTCTATAAAAATTGACCAAAGGAAAAGCAGAGACAAGTCAAACAAAGAGCCAAGCGACGACTCGGATGACCTGAGCAAAGCGACACATAGTAAATCCAAATCTAAAAAACGCAAGATAAGCAATAAGGTCCATCACCACCACAAAGAGAAAGACAAAGATCATACAAATCACCCAGACCCAGAGGCTGCAATTGAAGATACGGAAAGTAAGCACAAACCGAAGCATCACAACAATCATAACAATCACAAGGCTAAAACGTCGGCTGAAACTTCGAAAAACAAATCTAAAACAAAGACAAAATAGGATTAAGTTTACTAATGTCTCTATTTTATGGTTAAGAAAGGATTCTAGCAAATAAATGCAAAAAAAGTTTGGAGAAAGTACAATCCAATGTAGAATGGCGTCTTCCAATACCCCCAACCAAACAGTGCATGAATACTTTCGCTATTTGTTTTTCTTTGCAATTTAGCATGCGCCTAATATTTGCCCTTTACATTTGCCATTTTATCATTATTGCAAATCTAGGGGAGGGAGCTGGCAGAATTTCATTGAAATAAAACTTGTAATTACTAATTGGACGGGTGACTAATAAACAAATAGCAAAACAAGGAACGTAGCTGGAACAGAATTTTCGTCACTTATATATATATATCACTTATACGGTAGTGGATGTATTTTAAACGTGAAAATAAGTTGTAATTTACAACTTGTAAGTCATCCATCTAAAAAATCGTATAAAACTAAAGTGTGCACATGCCTTGTCTCAGGTATTGAAGGAATAATTTCAGTATTTTCAGAAATATAGGTGAGTTATTAATATAAAGTGAATTTTCCGAATAAACGAACTGCTTATCAGTCCTTTTCAGAAATCACTATTTGAATAGTGACTCAGATAAAGTTAGCTTTGATTATTGTTTAAATATTAGCTTCAGATTCGATTCGATTCGACTAAAGGACAGACATCGGATTCCGCATCGTCGACTCGTGAATTGTTTTAATTAACAGAAAGTCTATTCAGGAGAGGAAAGGCGGAATGGAAATGATCTCTGCAGACAGCAATGGGACGAATGTTGGAGATGTCAAAGAGTCTAAAAAGCCCACAAGTAAGTTGTGCCATTTCGTTTAAATTAATGTTTTTGATTGCCGTGCTCAGAAATATTTGTTGAATTTCTTGTAGATTCTGCATTTAAACAACAGCGTCTGACTGCGTGAGTGACATAAAAATATACATTCATTTATCTGATTATCTGATTTGACTAATAGTTAAACAATTATAACGCTTACTAAATTATTAAAATTTTTGCAGGTGGCAACCCATCCTGACCGCAGGTATTTAAGAAATTGCGTATTTTCTAATGCATGTTCTTGCAGATAATATTTTTCTCAAACTAAAAACTCTGGTATCAATTCACTCTTTCAGGATACAGTATTACCGACGTTCTTTGTGATAGGAATTCTATTTATACCCGTTGGAATTGGTCTATGGTTCTTTTCGGACAATGTCAAAGAATTCACCATTCATTACACAGACTGTACCAGTTTGGAGAACCCTTTGACTACTTGTGATCAAGTATTAAAGGAGAATCGACTCGCAAATTGTTCTTGCGAAGTCAAATTCTCGCTTGAAACTAATTTCAATGTAAGTCGTAGTACGACTCGTAACTTTTTTGTGAGGAAGAATAAATTATTAACTTGCAGTTTTAAAATAATCTGAATGTCCTTCTTCCAGAACCGAGTTTACATGTACTATGCCTTGACAAACTTTTACCAAAATCACAGACGGTATGTAAAGTCGCGAGATGACAATCAACTCTGTGGAGACTTGACATCTATTTCAACGGATTGCAGTCCCTTTAATGTTGATAAAGGTTTGTGTTAGTAAATTGTATTTTATACGGACAACGGGCGGTCTTGATAATTGTCTTATAATTAAATTCCAGATGGAAAACAGATATTTCCTTGCGGTGCTATCGCCAATTCAATGTTCAGCGATGAAATCACTTTGAATTACTTTTCCGGACAGGAACAACAAAAGAAAGCTGTCAGTTTAATTCGAACAGGAATTGCTTGGGACTCTGATAAAAGTTTCAAATTCAAGAATCCTTCAGAGTTTGGTGGTCCTACCAGTGATATGTGGAAAAAATTCTCGAAACCAAAAGGTATAATAGTTGAACCATTATCTAGAATTGATTTAAAATGGCCTACATCTATTATATTACACATATATTAAACGTAATTTGTAGATTGGAGAAAACAACTTTGGGAGCTGGATCCTGAAATTCCTGAAAACAATGGGGTTCAAAATGAAGATTTCATTGTTTGGATGAGAACGGCAGCACTACCAAACTTCAGAAAGTTATACAGGTTTGTCATTTGTCTGACTAATTTTACGTTTGATTCCAAAGTGTTTAGCATAAAACTTTCTCTGAATTCGCAACCCTGTTAAATTGAGTCTCACTCAACTTTCTTAAATTTAGAATTGTCAATTCAACTGCGGATGGGTTTCGCGGAGGACTTCCGGCTGGGAATTATTCCCTGCATATTGTATACTGTACGTGACGAGGGTTTCGGAATTCTGACTATTTCTATTTATCTGTAAATTATGACAAGATGTGCATAATGTAAAATTTTAGCTTATGAGGTCAACTCATTCCATGGGACAAAATCAATCATTTTGTCCACTACTTCTTTGCTTGGAGGCAAAAATCCATTTCTGGGAATCTCTTATATCATTGTTGGTACCATTTGCCTTGTTCTTGGAATCTCTTTCTTGTTCATACACATCAATTATGGGAAAAGGTAAATATTAATTATTTTCTTCTGAATGCTAAAAAACGCAAAATTACGTTACTGTTATATTTCAGCACGTGGGAAATGACAAATGTTGACCCGAGAACTCCTTACTAGTCTCTGCTGACACCATACTTACCATGGATTAGTCACTATTTATAATTATAATCGAATTGTTTGAATTTGAAAATCTATCCGTGTATTTTTGGTTTGACACGCATTTTCAATATATTTTTATCCGTAGGTTTATTACGCACGCTTGGAAATTTTGAACTTCTAGATGTACGGAAAAAATTAGATGCACTACGATAACGAGCGTACGTGGTACAGATATGTTAATTATGTAATAAAGAAAACAGATATAACCAAACGCAAATGCACATTTTAGAGACATAGAATAATTTTCGTTTCAATTTATTTAATAAAACGCACTAGTCTCGAAAATAATATAAGACGATAATTTATAAAATTGCTTTAAAGTTTGTATCGCTTAGCGGATACAACTTTGGCAGCAAGAGACGCTTTATTCTTTTTCGCAACTTTATCAATATGCGTATGAACTTGTTCTTGTAGTTTAGCGAAGAAGGCTTTTGAGGATTTTAATTCTTTATTGTTGTGCTGGCTCTCGTCCGCTTCCTTTGACCCTTTTTTGGATTTCTTGACGACGGATTCAGCTAATTTAATATTTCTTAGACCAAGTCCCTTTGCTCTAGCTTTCTCTTCTTGGGAGAGTCGTTTTAAATGTTGTTTCTTCTTCTTCAGTCTTCGCTCGCGCTTTTTGTCAGTAGAAGTCCGCTCTGCTTTCCCTTTAATTTCGCCTTTAGAGGGTTCTATAAAAAATAAATAGAATGATGTTCGGATTGTACGTACGACTATATTTATTATGTGTGTTCTCTATATGCTTGTTCAATTGAATTCATATTCATACCTAAGATCTCTTGCGGAGCGAGTAGCATAGCTTCACTGAAAGAAGACGGAGTAACTTCCTCCATAGACGTTGCTGAAGCATTCGTGATGGTTTTAATTTCAGGTACGGGCTGGATAAGTAGAACAAAAATCGCATTTAAATCCTTGCTAATAATTTTATAAGTCACAGAATTTTGTGCAAATAATGTCAGCACGAGGAATTCCACAAAAAGTTTTCATCAAAAATAATATGATGTGTTTTATCATCATTCAAAAATATGAAGAAAAAGTTAATAAATCTAACGGAACAAGCACTAACCGCTTTAGGAGTGTAGTTGAAGTGGGACAATGCATCTAACTTGGCAAATAATGTTTGCATATCTTTCTGAATTGTTTTATGTTCTTCTGGGTCCTTGTCCTCTTCCGTTACATGTGCCACGTCTTCTTGTTTGTCAACATATTCCTAAATAAAAAATCAAGAGATTTGTAAAATATGTTCTCTAAAAACTTCAAATCATAACTCATAGATTAGTATGTTTTCAGCAACGAGGAATTCCAAATAAAAATTCACCACGAGTTGTAAGATTGGAGTTTTCATCACGTGTAAAAATTATACAAAAGAAACAATCTTACAAAAAGTGTAGCTAGCATTTTCTTACCTTTTCATAAATTTCCGTCAAACTCATTTTGCTTTTTTCGGCGTCTAGGACCAGTCGTTTTTTGTACTCGGATATATTCTCGATTGGTTTAATTTTTCTCAGTACGTCATCCCAAGACTGGTCTTTTACACGTTGCTTGATGATGTCTTCCAGCTTTTGTGTTGTTTTGGTCGTTATCTCTGGAGCTATTGTTGAAAGGGTCAAACAAAATAAGTACAATTTAGAACAGGATCAAATTTAACTTTGAACATAATAGTATTGGAAAGAATAAAAAAATTCAGTAACGAGGAATTCCAAATATTAATTCACCATGAAATGTAAGATTGGAATTTTCATCATGATAAAGATGGAAAAAGAAAATTAAAAAACAAATTAATTCCAGTTACCTTGTCTTAGTAAATGGTCATAAATGAGATGTTCTTCCAACAAAGAATTTTCAGGTCTCGTTTGGGCCGTCACTTCCCCCGTAAGTTGCCAAGATTTTGGTTGCATTGCTTGTTCTTCCATCGCTGTAATATTTTCCTCAATTCTTCTCCGTTTCTTTTCAAAACTTGATAAAGTGGTCACATCTACGGCTTCTTCTTCATCAGGAAGCTCTTGTTCTTTTTCTAATGGCGTTTCTTGATCGTCCTCTTCTAGCTCGTCTTCCTCTTCCTCTAAATTAAAGCGTACCGATCGTTGGGGCTCACCATCTTCTGAAACTCCAGACTTTTTCTTGGAGGAACTCTCGGTGGTGTGTGCTTCATCCAAAGGGGGGTCAAAAAAGTCTTTGTAATAATATTCTACCTCAGCATCTTCTTCTTCGTCTTCATCATCAGCCTTGAAATAATCTATTTTCTCGTCATCATCCTCATCGCTTTCTTCTGGATCGTCAGACTCGTTCTTTGAAACTTTTGCATCTTCTGCTGCATCCATTTTATCAACAAATTCTGTCATTTGAGCCAAATTGAAAAATTTATCGTCCACAATCGATTTGGAATACTTGACCTTCTTTCTTCGGTATTTTTCGTCACTTTCAAAAAAGTCTGACAAATCATCTTCATCCAGATTATCATCGCTTGCGTTCAAATCCTTAAGAATGGATTCATCATCCTCTGATTCTTCCGACTCTGCTTTGACTCTAGGTTTATGTGCTAGAACTTTGGAAATTGATGTGACTAGAGAATCGTAAATCAGGCCATTTTGCAGCTGAATTTCTTCCCAAATCTGATCTTGATCAAAATCCTGTACAATTAGAGTTGGGAGAGGCACTTCTGTACGAGAGTAGAGACTATCCTTCTTCTTTTGACTCTTTTTAGAACCCTTGGACCTTGCCGTTGGAGCAGACAGGGTGGGCAGGGACCTCCGAAGGGAACTGGATGCAATGGCGTCATTCTCAGCAGATTTTGTCAAGTCATACAACTCTTTAAGTAATGTCAAACTTCTTCCTGATATTTTATTCGATGCACTGTGCCCAAAATAAAATTAGATGTAATCAAAATAGCCTTCATTAAATAAAAATTATAAATCACCACGCTTCCTTACATTAAAAAGTCCTCCGGCTTAAATTTATCTGCGGAATCTTGTACCTTGTGTAAATCCTCCTCTGGTTGTGGTTCCATTACGATGCAGTTATCTTGATTTAAACGTCCTTCCGATCTCAATATTACCATTTCACTAATTAAACCAATTAATTAATTGAACCCCTAAATTTTAATTAAATCCACGAGCACGCTCTGTCAGAAGTGAGAGCACGAGGTGGATGAGCACGAGGTGGAATAATTCTCAAAAAGCCGCTAAAACGTCCTCTCTCCCACCGCTCACTTCAATTCTTCAAACAACAACACAAACACACCAGTGTCTTAGTCGTCGGCTGAGCTCTGGCCAAACTAGAAATTAATTAATAATTACTCATAATCTGCGAAGAACTTGTTTAAAATGTTACGAGAGGATGAGAGTCCATTTGTTGGCCGTGGGGGCCGAGGTCATGGTCAGGGTGAAGGTGGATTAGGCCAAGGACTGGGAAGAGGGACTCCAGGATTTTGGCAAGGGGCCTTTCAAACCTTTATGGTTGAAAATGCTGCTTTGGGGAGTGCCACCACCACCAGAGAGGTCAAAGGGTGTCAGGAAGGACAATTTGATAATGCAGAGCAAGACAACTCGGTCGCGGCAGAGTTAGGAGGAGACTATGCAAGGACGTTGGATGAAGTCGAAGGACAAAACGATGGTACTGCTTATCAAGGGGGTGAAAATGATGATAGTACTCGGAAGCAGAGTCCCCTTCGACGGGGTGGGGGAAATGAAGCGGAGTCTAGTCCAAGTGAAGATAAGAAGTCGATCAAGAATCGATATGATCCTAAAGTTTCTCAGGAGAAGCGTCGTCAACAATTGTTGGATTTTCAGAAGCAGTAAGGCATTTATTTACTTGGATATAAACGTTGATTTTGGTTGAGTTGTCTGTAGTCAATATTTCTATATTTCAATATTTCTTTGAATTTCAGGCGACGTGATGAAATGCTGGATAAGATTCGTAATCTAGATGCATCAAGCGACAGTGAGCTTGAGGAAGATGAAGATTTTGTAAAACTTGTGGAAGTGCATAAATTGCAGAGAAACGCTAATGAAGAAAGTGAACAACAACCCGCTGAGAAAATGGACACCGCTGCTGGTGGGCAATGCAGGAGAATTGTCTACAAAAGGCCAACTAAGGTACATTTCATAACTGATGAGAAGAAATGGGATTTATGATGTTTGAAGATTATTTATTTGTTTATATTTGTAGAAACGTCAGGCTCCTTGTCGAGTTATGCTATCGGAATGGTTGCTTGAAAGGCCAGACGACTTCGAGGAAAACTGGATGGGAATTCTGTGCCCAGTCGGAAAACGGTGTCTTGTTGTAGCTAGTCGTTCCAGAACTTGTGTATATTCTCGTACCTTTGAATACATGGGAATGTTTCAGTCTCACTTACCCGGAGGTCGTAATGTGGATAGCCGTGATCGTAAGTTGTTATGAGGCATTGAAAATTTATTTGCCACTTTGTGTTTTCTCGTGCTTTACCAAATTAAATATTTGCAGCGGAAATTAAAAAGAAGAAAGGAGTGACAATTTTGGATTGCATTTGGTCAATGGAAGCCGAAGTATTTTATGTGCTGGACTTGGTTTGCTGGGCTTCTCAGTCATACAACAATTGTGATGTAAGGTTTATACAGTGTGCCAATCATGTCAGTTTTTATTTTGAATAACGTATTTACATTGTTTTGCAGAAAGCGTATCGTCAGTTTTTTCAGACTTCGAAAATTTCCGAAAATCCTTCCTTGATGGAACG
>JAAXNX010001697.1:0-16569 GCA_036491905.1 Folsomia manolachei | reverse complement strand
CCGGTGTGTTCATTGTGTGAGCTAGCATCACACTTCGCGAACCACGTCCATGCATTTGGTACTCTTTTCTCCATAAATAGTTCACCACCGTGAATTCCATTAGAGCGAGAAAAACGAATGCTGGATAATATAAAAAATTTGAATTAGTTCAATAAAAAAGTTGCACAAGCTCAACTCGCCGAGTTCAACTCGTCGAGTTGTGGCTGTGGTCATGAACGGGAGTGGGTCACCGCCAAATAAGATATCAAAGTGACACCGCTTCTGTTCAGTTTCATTTCAGATAAGATAAAATAAAAAAGTTTTTTCTTTTATTTTATTATATTTCTTGTTTATCTTATGGGCAATTGTTCCACGGGCAAAAAACAACACGACAGTCTGGGCTTGGCCTATAAAATTGTTACATGCAAGAGTTTCCCCATAAAAAAGTAGTTTTGAAACTTGTGCAACATGGAAAAGAATTATATTGCAGTTTTTCATGTAAAAGTAAAGATAAGCTGACAAAAATAGCAATTCGTTCCAAATGAGCGAAGTTATAAATTAAAAATTACGAAATTGTTCCTGCATCAAGGGTTATTTTTTGTGAATGCATATCAAACCAAAAATAGTTCCAAACGTACCTGTACACGCTCCCATCCAAACATCGATGGCTTTGACATAGCTTAAGATGCAAAAAATTCAAATTATTATCATGACCCACACTAATTGTAGAAGTTTGGATTGCAAAATATTTTCAAGCCTTTGTCCATACCTGGATTCAATATTTTCTTGAACATCTGCCAAGAAAAAGCAAAATGTCCAATTATCATTCCATAAATTCTTAACATCTCCTCAGACTAAACTAGGTTTGGGTTTCCATTCATACTTATTCCACCAGGAGGGCCAACCAAACCTTGGACCTGATTCATTCATGCCATAACTTTTACTTTCTCTTTCTTCTACTCCCCAGTGTTAGATGGAAACTAACTACCGTCCCAGTAGGATAGTGCACCAAGGTACTTTACCCACCCCATAAAACCGATTCGGATCATAACAATCTGTCCGACCAAGGCATCCGTATCAAACCCACCCACCCACCAAAGTCCCCAGTGACTGAGCTAGAAGTACTCGTATAAGCCACCTATAACCCAGACGAGTAAGACCTTACTGAGTAAGTGGGTTGCTTGTAAAAGAAAATATCTTAGAAACTGCACCCACTGCTTTTGGCATCAAGTGGTATCCCTTGTTCAGCCCAGTTCTTTCTTCTACTCCCCAGTGTTAGATGGAAACTAACTACTGTCCCAGTAGAATACTGCACCAAGGTACTTTACCCACCCCATAAAACCGATTCGGATCATAACAATCTGTCCGACCAAGGCATCCGTATCAAACCCACCCACCTACCAAAGTCCCCAGTGACTGAGCTAGAAGCACTCGTATAAGCCACCTATAACCCAGTCGACTAGACTGGGTCGAGTTGAGTTGTAGTAGGACCTTACCCAGTAAGTGGGTTGCTTGTAAAAGAAAATATCTTAGAAACTGCACCCACTGCTTTTGGCATCAAGTGGTATCCCTTGTTCAGCCCAGGGTGGGTGGTTGTGTTGAGTTCAGAAAGAATCGTGTAAGTAGAACTGATGGCATGTGTGGTATGCAATTTAACGTCGCCCAAACTTTATGAGGAATGGGGAATAGTCGAAGTAAGGACATCTTTTTGTACGCAACGTGCCCAAGCAAAAAAAGTAGAACGTGGGACTAACTTGTAGCTTTGGATGAGACTGTGAGTAGGGTGGTGATTCCTAACGTGACACGTCCAGGAACTGAGTTGACATCCATCCAAAAACTGACCCAGGAGATAACCACCATAAGGATGGTGGGTAGATAGGATTGAACCAAGTGGAATCCTAGGAGTCGTGCCAAATGGAACTCGGCAACAAGACAGGAATAGTTTCCTGTAAAATATTACAAACACATCCCACACCCCATGAATCAACGCTTTGATCATTATTCCTTGATTAGTTTCCTCCACACTTTCCCTCTCTATGAGACTGACTTTCTGCGACCACAAACCACATTACAATGTGGTTTTATATGCAGTAGAGTTAAACACAGGCACAGCAAGGAGGTAAGAGCATTGTTCCGGTGAATGGAGAAAGTTAGGGATCTGATTTTGGAAAATTTGCCAACACACAGATAAACCATTCGCAAGACTCGACTTCATCAAAGAATGGGAACCTGGGAGCAGAGATTGTTTGACACTAATCGACCTGACATGACAGCAAACATGTCTCGTATGTGAAGGTAAGTTGGAGTGTGTGAGTTGCAGGGAATGTTGATAGTGCAAAATGTCGTTATACATGGGTATATATGAGTGTATAAGGTATACGAGATATGTTAATTTAATGCGTTCATATGCTTCAGCTCCGACATGTTCCAAATTAGTATTCATAATTTAAGTTTACAATGCACCCTGTAAATTGAGTTCCTTCCTCTTTATTATTTGTGCACACACAGCGATTATTACTACATGTTTGTTCCAAATTAGTATTCATAATTTAAGTTTACAATGCACCCTGTAAATTGAGTTCCTTCCTCTTTATTATTTGTGCACACACAGCGATTATTACGGGAACTTCATTGTTAAGGATTTCAGCCACACGGCAGTTCATCTTTTACAAATTTGCTTTCTCATTTGCAACTTGCTTTTCATATTTGCTGTTTAAATGAAATGCTTGTTATGCAAATGTGAGAAAATACATGATGTATTAAAACTCTAATCAGAGTCTGATTATCAGACTGAAAAGGATCCAACTTCCTGCAGAGCCATCAAGTTTTTGCAGATGGGCGTAACCTCACTTTCGTTAGGTAAATTTTGATTAACTTTTAAAATTCAGTG
The DNA here is from genome assembly GCA_036491905.1 of Folsomia manolachei. Classification (NCBI taxonomy): domain Eukaryota; kingdom Metazoa; phylum Arthropoda; class Collembola; order Entomobryomorpha; family Isotomidae; genus Folsomia; species Folsomia manolachei. Next base: position 13,700 of record JAAXNX010001697.1, on the reverse strand, counting down.
CTGTTTTCACAACATGTTGACTTTTCTCGTGTCATTGATATTTTATCTAGTTTGGCCTTTTTCAAGTTTTTGCAGATGGGCGTAACCTCATTTTCGTTAGGTAAATTTTGATTAACTTTTAAAATTCAGTGCTGTTTTCACAACATGTTGACTTTTCTCGTGTCATTGATATTTTATCTAGTTTGGCCTTTTCAGGCTAAAGGAAATCGGGTTGATGTTTGAGGTACAGGTGGCCTTTAAAAGGAATCAATTACACAATTTTGCACTTAAAATTCTCCAATCTGCCAATTTCTTTTTTCATGTTCTTGTTACAAACTTTCGAGCTTTATATTGAAGAAAGGTGATGGGTTTGTTTTTTGAATCTGTAAAAAAATAATTCAAAAACCTTTTCCTTGTTTTTGACAGGTTCACCACACAATAAGCAATTTCTAATTTCAATTTCATTTCGCAAAAGAGTGCATGAAAGAGATAATTTGTTTTTCGTTCTATTCGCACAAAATGCTCTTTCAGCTTTTACAAAGGAAATCGGGTTGATGTTTGAGGTACAGGTAGCCTTTAAAAGGAATCAATTACACAATTTTGCACTTAAAATTCTCCAATCTGCCAATTTCTTTTGCCATTTTCTTGTTACAAACTTTCGAGCTTCATATTGAAGAAAGGTGATGGGTATATGTTTTTTGAATCTATTAGAAAAAATAATTTAAAAACCTTTTCCTTGTTTATTACAGATTCACCAGACAATAAGCAATTTCTAATTTCAATTTCATTTCGCAAAAGAGTGCATGAAAGAGATAATTTGTTTTTCGTTCTATTCGCACAAAATGCTCTTTCAGCTTTGAATCCCTTGTGAGAAACGGTACAAAAGTCATTAAATTTTGTTTACAATGCCGGTTCAAATTGAAACAAAAAATACTTGGCAAATACTGGAGATGAAAGAATCCCTTTAAAAATTCCCTTCCTTTGTAGAAAGCAGTTGAAGTTGACCTTTCTTTGTTAACGTACTTAACCATGGCGGTGTGAATAAAAAGCTTGCTCCCATTCAATAAATAAATTACTTTCCGTCACTCCCAGGACCAGACTTAATTCCTTCCTGACTGATTGCATGCGAGTCCCTGTAATGAGATGCGGCCTCCATTATATTTACTTGCTTTCCCTCACTTGCTAGTGAGTGCATAAATACAATTAGAGGAGCTTGACTAAAGTCAGGGTTGCAAGTTTTTCTGGTTGTGTGGATTGTCAGTTGGCAACCTTTACGTATTTCCTCCAGGAGGATTCCTCCTTGCAAACAATGGGTAAAACCTTCTAATTTTGTCCACTGCGAACACTGGCTGCAATTCCTTTCTGCTTCATGTGCCCGGAGATCAACTCTGACAGTTTGGGGAAAGTGTGAAAGCAAAAACAAGAGTTAACACATACCAATTTGGAAGGCTTCGTGACATTTTGCTGCGACAATGCTCACCTGAAACAACAGAAATAAGTTGCCTTGTAACGTAATAAAGAGAGAGCAAAGCATCAGTTTGGTACAGATTAAATAGACTTGACACTTTCTGCCAAGAAATATGAATTTATTTAGCCATCCATAGACAGCTATTGTAAAATTCTTCAAAATTTTAGATTTTATGAAAAAAAGCTTAAAAAAGTATTTATAGTCACTTACCATTTCAAATTGAGTCATCGTCAAAGTTCCAGTGGTTATCGGATTCTCCAACTTCCAGTCCAGGATTAGCTCCTCTACCGTTTTAGAAACTGGAATAATAAAGGATGAAAAACACTTTTAATTGAAATGCAAATTTTTTTTGTTAAAACGGAATCAGACTAGATTTGCATAAAATCCAAGATTAAGTACAAAGTTGGTGTGGAACAATGGAGAAAGTTTGCTTTATTCTAGGTTCATTGAAAGTTGTGTAAAGTATGAGGCTGATCTTTTATACGTTATTTTATAGCGAGTATTATTTCTCATCCGCCACTCTACCAGCAGATAATACATCATCACGAATGATTTGCCGTGTCATGGACAGACATAAAATTAATGATGGAAAATTAAGTCAGCAACTCTTTTACCCAAAGTCTCTTGGCCTGCAGAATTTCCATCATAATCACATAAATCCCAAGGTCATCCTCAATCTGACACTTATACTTAACTAATGTTTCCATCCTTTCTTCCTGCTTCATGTCATATATATCTTTAGGTACTGTAGCCTAAATTCAGAATCCTACACCCATCCCTTTTCCACTAGATTAGATTGAGATGGATGTGAAGGCAAGTTTAAAAGTGAGAGTTTCCAAACTCATCTCACCCAATCATGCCGACAGCAGGAATCTGTTATGCCAATACCACAGGACTACTTTCTCTTTTCACTTTCACTCTGTCAATTTAAGGTTAAAAGCTGAGTTAGTTGCTGGAGGAAAAATGTAGGGATCAAGTTCTCGACGGAAAAACCACTAGGATTTCCTGGAATAGGGAGAGAAACAAAAAAACTACACGAACGGATATCCGAGTCGACACTAACCAACTCACCATAAAGTTCGTGGCATGAACCTATCACTTGTCTCGTGTCAAACTGAGTCAATTCAGACATAGACAGGTCTCGGGATGGATCCAATTTCATAAATTGACTCCGTATTCCGAAACAAGACATATGTAAGTTATTACTTATTCACCCTTTATCATAATATGTACATACATAGGTACTTAGTTGGGAGGCACAAGGACAAATTGCAATAAACTGGTGAAAGCTAGAGAATTGACATCCCGACTCATTGTCACTTTCACAGATCTCAACTTCAGAGAAAAAGGAGGAGTTGGGATAACTCTTCAATTTTTAAGTTCCAACAAATTCGTGCAACTTTGTTCTTTCAATTCTTTCTCCCCCGACGGGAAGGCCATTAAACAACTCATCCCAGAGGGTGGGACTGAGACCTGCTAACGGCAGGATGTATACATTTTACGGCCTAGTTTGCTTTCAGCTCGTGCCAAAATCTTATAGACGACAGAATCTGTATCTTAAGAGTCTGCAGTGCTTTATGTCGTTTTTATTATAGTATGAGACTCGTAGTCTTTGTTATATAATAAAAATAAAAGGCAGAAGGCCATTGCATATTATGCATCGCTTTACATTAAAGTTTAAAATGATATATGCTACCAACTGTGTGAAATCTGGGTGAAAAACGGTGTGTGGATGACAGGGTGAAATATTTTCGGAGAGTTATCACGTCTTGCACAAACCACTAGGAGTCGTTTCACGAGTGCCATACGTTTTTGGTTTTTGGTCGTTTGGAATGAATGGAAAGTACTCTGAAAAGGATTTTTGAAGTATGTGAGTGAATAAATGCAATATTGTGCAGATTAAGTTTTTGCACAATTTTGGACAAAACTAAAAAAAATACACCGATAAACAAGTGGAGGATAATTTGATCATTGTTGTGTATTTGGGTGCAGTCTAGACAAAAGTAGAAAAGAAAAGTTAAGTGAGAATAAGCTGTCTTATTGAATTAAGTAACGTTTTTTGCTGAGTATATCTCATTTCTTTTACTTTACCAAGTTCACACTCATTCCCTATGTGGTTAGGAGTAGATAAACTTGTAGCAAACTTTTATATTGCTAATGTACTCCTGAACATCACCATTTCTTTCCATGAGCACTCCCAAGTTATTGAGACGTTGACACTAAAGCTTACCAGCAAATAAGTAAATAATCAATGGAATGATTTACGATAAAGAAAAAGGATAGATCAACATGTCAACTTCACCCTCCCTCCCATGGAGGATGACACCCATTCTAGTGACAATTTTAGCAAAAGAAGAAACTAAAAGAGACCGAGACTCGAATTCTAATAAGTGAGATTTTCTTGTTTCTCTTTTTCTCACATCTATCGAAAATCTATCTCATCTCGGTTGAGAACGAATTGCAGGAGAAAACAATAGTGCAACCAACAGCTGCATTTACCCAACCACTGGAGAATCGAATCTTCTTTAACATTTTATTTGCAGTCCAATTCGTCCAGTCTAGACAAAACTTGACCAATATTGGATTCTTGTAAGGAATTTAGAGCAAAAAGCAGAATTGCACTTGCTTCACGGGTCCCTGCTTCAGGGGCATGTAACGAAATAAATTTCGCAAACTGGGAAACTTTTTGCATTTTCTTATCCTGTTCAATTTAAATGCTGTCCTTTGAGCATAGCAAGGAATTGTTAGGTCATTGGTGCATAGAATGGCATTTGTTTTGTTTATTTGACTTTATCACGACTTTGGTCAGTTTGAAAGTGTTTAGTCCTTGACAAAGACTGTTGAAGTTGTCGTAGGTTCCTATTCGATAGATGAGATTTTTTGCAAAGTTTCGCAACACTGTTTCATTCAACTTTTCTTCAAACACGGAATTTCAAACTATAGTCCAAAAAATATCCTCGAGCATTTACTTTCTTTTTTGAGAATATCTCCCACCATTTATGTCCCCAAAGGTCAGTTTTCCAAGATTTGCCTATCTACCTAAAAATTCTTGCAGAGTGTGAAGAAAGACTTGGTTTACTGTTATTTTTTATTTGTAAGCAACCTTTGTTGTATCCTGCTTAAAATGCATGCCATGACAAGAAAGTGGGTCGAAATTGTTTCCAGTTTCCACCCTCCACTAGGTAGATACATCGGTCCTATTACCCGAATCAACTCCTACTCATCTGTACTTCCGCCCTGTTATCAACTTTCTTTTCAATTTACTCGGCGACGTCGACAAAACTGGTTCTCAGCCCCTTCCGTTCTACATTATGAGTATACATTCGTATCTTAGTGAGTGACTGGTTTAAAATGATTCTAAGTTGTCCCAAAAATATAAAATAGTTGACGTTGAATATTTTGTAATCAAAATTCAAATTCCGAGTAAAAGTCCTCCATTCAAGACAGACTCGCATATCCACTCAAATATCACTCAGAAAAAAGATGAAATTGAACCTCTGCTCAACTTTCTCCTCCTTTATGTCAACCCATCTAATCGTGAATTCATTTTGAGAAACTCACTCACTCCCAACTACCCATCACTCCGAGGGAGTTGTAATAAAAAGAACATTTATTCACTTGTCATTTTCATACTTTGCAAACAAAAATCAAGCAAAGGCACGAGCATCAATTCAGCTCAGCTCAAAATTATATTCATCGCCACAAACATCTCCACATCCATCTCCGTCAAATCGGGATATTCATGACAGTGGAAGGTAGGAAATGGATAGATGACTGAGTATGATATGTGTGTCTGTAAAAGCATTTTGAAACTTGATGTACACACCGTTCATAATGTTAATGTGGAGAAATGTCTCCATATCATGTTTGAAACGGTACTTACTTATTTACCACAACTTTCTCTAAGAGAAAGTCATCCTTAGAAGCCTTCCATTTCAGCCAAATGCATGCAACTAACTGAGCAGAACGGTGACAGACTGGACCACTTTGGATGTGAGTTGATATGAATGAGAGCCACTTTAGGGTGAATGGAAAACGTCAACGAACCGTTTTTGCAGCATTTCTTAACAATTGGATGAGGGATGATGGGCCCAAACAATTTTTCATGGATGAGAAAATATGACTTGGATCCCAGACTGGGATGGGTATGACCACCCACCGGTGTGTTGGGATGCTTTCACCGGGCCTGCCTTCATTGCAGTATGTTCCTTCTGACAAGTGAAAGTGACCAGATGTCGGGCATTGGGATAAAAGCACAATGGCAAGATAATAGCATTTTTTCAAATGTTTCTGCAATTTGCAGGTGTCGGCATTTTTTGACACGGTTAAAATTACTTTTTTCCATTTGATGTGTGAGAGTTGTGTTAGTCTCAACATTTAGGCAGTTACAAGGCTACCATTACTCCATTCTCGTGGAGTAATGGTGTAGGCACTTCTAAAACTTGCCTGATTTTCTAGGAAAATGATACTGGATGGAACGCACTTTTACAAAAATTGATATTGTGTCGTTTCAGTACCCGTTAATATTTAGTACATACAGATATTTCCTTCGGGATGAAACCACATTCAATTTGCAATTTCTATAAATGTTCATGGTGATATACTCGCAATGTGGAATGAAATGACTTTTTACTTTAAGAAACGTAAAAATTGCAATTATCCCGAGTGGAAGAAGTCATATATTGCTACATTCACTTGGTTTCCATTCTATTCCAACCAAATGTTTGAAGCCGAAAGAACGTGAAAGTCAGGATCCGTTCAAATAAGGAAAAATAAGAGAGTACGGACAAAGAGGTGGAACTTGCAGTACTACGCATCTAAGATGGTTGGAAGGAAGAAAATAGCATTTCATTTTCATTTCTATTGAATTGAATACACTTGAATTCAGTTGCAACCCTTTATCCAACTTCCAAGCGATTTGAATACTAATGATGCTTTCTTGCTAGAGTTTTAGTTAAGGCCAAGACTTTCTTTATATTACACTTTTCCTTTCCATGGGCGTGGAATTGATTCCAGACAAAGTCAGTCGGTGTTGGGTATTCCTTTGTTGGAACTTTTGACTTTAAAGTGAAATTGGAGTTAGTGCTAATGGAATGAGGGCAAAATATTGGTGATGAAAATGAAAATATGGGATTAAATACGGGATGGTGGAGAAAGTCAGCAAAGCTCTGGTTGGATGAATACATAGATTAATACATCAACAACTGCAATTCAAATGACCTTAATCTATTTTAATATGAGTTGGTTTTGGTTAAGGATCAAATTCCGTTTGCAAAACTGAAAGATATTACGTTTTGGACAATGCACAAATTTTAAGACTGACCAAAAAATAGCGATTTTATCTTCAAAGGTCTTTCAACTTTGAGGATAACATCTCCTCTAGTAATAGTTGCATTTATCACATCTGACACTGATGTAAAGTACAGTGGACAAAACACAATGCCAAAATCCTCACCCCTAACCTGACTCGTTTGTATTTCATGTCATGCATGACAAAGGCCGGCCGGCTGCCACAAAATTCCAGATGAACGACCCGGATATTTTTTAGTACGCGAACTACTAAAAAGCCATATGCAAAATTCCAAGTTGACCGGATAAGCTTAGTGGAAGCTTGTCAGAGTCCAACAAAAAAAGGGTTGGACATACATAAGCCTTAAGCCCTTCCTCAGGATGAGGAATTGAATAGGAAGGGAAATTCTTTCTTTCCGTCTGAACATCCTTTCTCTTTCCCAACCAATTAAGACTTTCCCTTGTGGTTCATCCAAGATAATGTGACTTTTTGACAGTCATTCCGGATTAAGCAGAGTAGGTCACCAATCTGTAAACCCAGGTCGTTGTAATATTTACAATATTGCTGTCTTTATGCATTTTATTCTCGGAGAAAGTTACCAACTAAGGAATTAACAAAGGGTTATCTTTCTCCTGTTGTCTTGCATGTTAGGTTCAGATTAAACAGCGTGGTACTCTGGTTGACTTAATCGTTTATCCATTTCGTGTTAAAGACATTGTCATTTAATTTTCATCGCTGTGGAAATTTCCAGTCCCTACTGCCTTGATGCAATATATCCATTATTTCGAGAATTGTTGGTGTTGTTCTCATTAGCCCCCCAAAGACTCGTCAGTATTAAGTACCTGACCTTGAAAAGACCACTTCAACACTGGATTTCAAATTTAATTTATTTTGCATAGCAGGGATATTGAGATCATGTTTAATTTGTTTTACATCTATTAAATAAATACAAGTGCTTGTATTAAAATCTTTCAAATGAGACCTTGTGAAATAACCTTGCCAAAATGTTATAGATCTCTTTTTGTCTTTTATCTTAAAGTTTTGTTGATGTTCTGTCAATTTTATTTTGTTTGAATACCTACTTTTTGGAAAGAGATTTAAAAATTATTTGATGTGTTTCAACTTGGATGATTTAAAATAGCTTTTCCCTTTCTTCTTTTGTATTGGTGTTTGTATCCCTGCTTCCATGTCATGAATAGCACTCAAGTAGCAAACACTTTCTCCTTCAACATTCACCCGAAAACATGCAACTGACAGACAAGGCCTTGTGTAACATTTATAGATTTTTAAAGTGGAACTGGAAAAGTACTTTGTCTAAAAACTCACTCTTGTCTTGACTCAAGGAAACTTGAATTATTCGAATTTTCAACATTTAAAACAATCGGACTGAGTGATTCAAAGAATTCCGGTTGTTTTGTATTCCCTTCTACTTATTCCTCTTACATTTCAATCCATTTAGGTAGTATTTTATTTGCATGAAAAAATGCTAAAGAATGTTGAACAAAGAAATAAAATTTAAAGGCTTCCTTCAATTCAAGTCCCTACTTATTAAATCCTTCCTTATATCTCTACATTAATAAATGTTCGTTCCGTTGGCTAATGCCTAATTTTATTTTCTTTGCTCTTAGCATTTCTGGAAAACTAGTAAAAGTTGCAGATTACGGAATACAGCTTTCTCCAAGGAACACAAATCCAAAAGAAGGATCACGTCGAGCATTAAAGTTCTTCCAAGTTGTTGGATGTCTACCGTTTGTTGACATCCAGAATACAACAGCTCTAAATAACAAACTCCTGCAAAGTTGTACAGATATCATGCATCACAATGCTGACGTTTTTGTGTGTATCATGCCTGGTGGATCTAATGCTTGCATCTCTTTTACAACACATTTTCTCTTTAACCCGAACCGAATGAATTCCCTCTTCTTCTTTTCTCCCTGTTGGACTCTTCATTTGTTCGATCATGGACGAAGCAAGTGGGAATTTATTAAATATTCAACAAAGCCATAGACATGCTTCGCCCGTTCCTTAGTTTCTACCCACTGTTGAAAACTCCAACTCGAGTTTAAACAACTTGTACTGAAAAACAGAATAAGTATAACGCAAAGCAAACAGAAATACAAGAATAGAGAGATGGATGGATGGAATCATTCTTTCTTTCAACTTAAGTCCAAACTTGTACAGAAAATGGAGCAATTTCCAGGATTAAATGTTCACTGGATGGCTGCGGGATGTTTTTTGTCTAATTTCAATCCACCATTTTGAAACTTTTGGAAACAAGTAAGGACATATTTATTGTGAACAAGAAAACCATGCAGGGTTGCCTAAAAAGAAAGTAAAAAATAAGGCTACATAAGCTAGTATAAGTTATTATGAAGACGAACTTGTTGGGAATGAGAGCTACTTTATTTGAAAGCTTAGTCCGTCCGTCCGTCTATTAAACTACGACAATTATTCCATAATGAATTTTTATTTTATGGAGTAATTAAACTGGTTAATCAACTAGCTAAGAACAAACGATTCTATTTTAGCTAGAACTACAAAATGGCAAATGTGACCCAAGAAAGCATTCCAACCTTTTCAAATTATCCAAAAATGGCCAATCCTGAAATTCCGCTACTTACTTTAAATGTTTGAGTTAATTTAGCATTTACAAACCCAAGGGAGGGTGACACTACACACGCTCCCATTTCAAGTAATGCTGGTACCCTTGTGTTTCAAGAGAAAGACGGGAGTGTGACATTATCTACATACACAGCCCGGTAATGGGACAGAGGCATAATTGTATTCATGTTTTAAGCCACAGTGACAGTTAGCAAACGGAAGGAAGGAAGGATTTAGTTTAGTTGTTTTGTTTCCTTTACGTAACAAACTTGTAAGTTTACTCATTCACTCGGGGCCCATGCAATTTTTAAAGAAACTTCCCTAAATGTGAACTTATGCCAAAGTTTCCCTCACGAAGAGTTTTTGTTTCCTTTACGTAACAAACTTGTAAGTTTACTCATTCACTCGGGGCCCATGCAATTTTTAAAGAAACTTCCCTAAATGTGAACTTATGCCAAAGTTTCCTTCACGAAGAGACAGTAGTTGGACCAAAGTTTCTTTATCCACCTGGACTTGATTACCCGCATCATAACCATTAGACTTTAATTGTGGAAAATATAGTTCTAAATAAGTCTCAATTCCCTCTGGAACGAGTGCATGTGTGTGCTCAATACACAGCCGTCCTAACTCCAACTCTAACATGCACAGGTCCCTAACTTATTCACGACCTTGTCCTATTTCAGTTGGACACATTTCTCAAAATATGAGATGAACAATGGAGCAATGTACTTTTTGTCTCTTGGCTTTGTTATTTACTTGCCACACCAGGACCACAACTAAAACGGAAGGCGAGAGAAAGTAAGATGAATTTTAAATCAGATTTCCTAAAATGAGTTACACACAAAGTGCATGGCTCGTATTTTAGACAGCAAACACAACAGGATACTACAAATACGGAAAACTTTATGAGATAACCTCTCTTGTTTTGAAAACTGACACAAAAGTAAATGCACAATAAATGTCCGACGAAGATGTATGAAGAACTGAATTTCTCCTTACTTTCTCCCAACACACCTCAAGTAAATATGTGTAAGGTAACAGAACAATGCCAAGATTTCCAAAGAAAGAAAACCTTTTTCCATTCATACTTACTAAAAAATGCATGGACTACCACTCGTATGATCAAATATCAAAAGAAATCTCGACCCTGTTCCATTACACTTGGTAGGATTTGCCATTTTCACAAAATACAGGGAAAACTTACAGCTTGCCACCTCCATGGTACAGGTTTGACGATCCAGTGGGCTGGAAGGGAAGTAGTCTTCAATTTTTATTTTATTACGGAAAGAATTTGAAGTAAAACTCACAATTTTGACAGGTCCATCATACAGGAAAATGTTATTTTAAGTCTGAAAAAATACAAGATTAATTTCAACCTGTGGATTGGCACCTACGAAGAATACAAATTGGGATAAAGTCTTTTTATCTATTCCGTCGATTCATCCATCCTAACCTGATACTTAATGGTTAACAAACTTAGGCAGACGAGAGAAAGTTGCAACTTGCAATAACAACGGTAATAGATAAAACTTCCAGGTTTTTAGTGCATACATAAATGTATAAAAGGAGCAAAAAGAAATAGCCCCTCATCAATCTTTCACCTTTTCCAAGCTACTCTCAGAAAAAAGTGGTGGCTGCCAAATTAAGGATTTATCGTAAATCTAAGCCTTTTCCTGGAAACCTTGTGTAATCAGAATTCATTCAGTGAGTCCATCCATCTCACCATGCACGCAGGGAGTGAGCAAATAATGACTAAGATCTGAGGTAAGCATCTTTAAAAATTCTGTTTATCTTTCTTTTCAACAGAAAAGTGGGCTAGTCGGCTTAAATCGGCTTAAATAAAGTACTAAACTGAAGCCAGCTAAATTCTGTAAAAGTGTTAAAAGAAAGTGAATTGGGTGATGGAGTAAAAATTTGATATCCATCAATAATAGAAGGAGTAAGTACACTTTCTCCAGAAAGTAGTTCTTTTGTGGTATTTCCTAACATTTTAGATAAGGCTGTCAATTCATTCGCGAAAATATAAAACGTAAAATTGGTCAGTTTTCGTACTCTCACACTTGGAAATCAAATCAATAATACCAAATCCAGTGCAAGCTCTATTTCGTCCCACCCAGTCATCAATTCAAATGTGCAATCTTTTCGGAAAAAGAAAATAAAAAAAGAAGAAAAAGTTGAAATGGAAATAAATCAGAATTATACAGAATCCGATCATGACTCCACTACAAATGACCATCTTGCCCAACTACGTGCCTGCATTGTGCATAATGGCAAGGATCACTCCAAGAAGAGGGATGATTGTTAGTTTTTACTTGGGTATATATGTTCAATGTAAATCAACTACCTGAGCATATAGAGTATCTTCCCATCGGGATGAATCCGCACCTTGTAACCAAACCAGGCAAATTACGTATTTATACATACAACGGCTTGATTGAGGACAAAAAATAGTTCTTACTAAAACGTTGGGTACGGTTACAAATTGAAAATCAGCATCCTTCGCATTGGGGAAATATACTTCAGGCTGCATTGAGAATCATAAAAAGAGGATCAAGAACAAGTTAGGTTTCTCTAAATCCATGCCAATCCCATACTAACCTTCCAGATGGCTTTGACTAGGTTTGGATCGTTCAAGTCCATCGGGCGTTTGATGTCCTTGTGCTTAAGTCGCTCGTCTACCCACTGCTGTCGAAGATACAAATCTACCTTATAGTCCTGAAATAGAAAGATATACAAATAAATCAAAATCGAAACCTGATTTCAATTTCAAACAAATACTTGATTTCCATTGCAGATCGGTAAAGAACGCCAAAAAACCAAAGGGAGTCAAATCACTCGACCAAACAAAGCTAACCAAACCCGACAGGGCGGATGGACGAAGGGATACAAGGCCAGTAATGAAAAACACTTTCCCTTTGGAGAAGGTGAATGGAGAAAGCATTCCAGTCAGACCAACCTGCCCCCATTCCTGTCTCCCACTAGTAACAGGAAACCCTTGAGACCAAACCAATGTCAATACACACAGTCAGCACAGCCAAATCTAATTTCCAGTTTTTCTTGAAGTGGAAACGATGAAGTGAGTACAGAGCTTGGTATCTAGAATGACTGAAGTGTTTCAAGGAACCGAATTTCTTGGGTGTGGTTTGGTGTGATAGGTAACAAATTTCAAGAGACAAAGCGAAGTTGAAAAAAGAAAGTTGGATCAGAGAAGAGTTGGTAGTTGGTCACTTTAGCGGGTTGTAATTGCACATTAAGTCGACGGGGAGAGGATAAATACTAATCTGATGAGTACGGAATGGAATCGGGATTCCAAGACAGTGGTCTAAAACCAATTTACTCAAGGAAGCGGCTGTGGTTTGGTTTGGCAATCTCTTTCCTGCCAGATGTGGACAAATTTACAAATGGTGACCAGATCACACGGGGTGGGTGTGGGACATATATCCGCTTATAGTGCAGTCAGTATAAAACTCTGATCCGATTTATGTAGGCATCAGAGACTGAGGAAAGTAAGATTAGAGAAGAGTCGGTAAAAGCCAACTGCAACGCTGCACAAAGAAGTGTTATCTTATTCCTTTGTCAACACATAGCTGCTAAACTTTCTCCAGGGAATAATTTTGACATGAAAATTTTGACATGACAGCTTTACAAAACGGCTTGCTTCTGTCTTGGAGATGTTATTGTGGCTCTAAAGTCCAATGATTCACATTTATTCATCTTTATCCAAAACGATCCAAGTTTTACTACGCTTACAGAATCAATCTGTTTAACCAAATCCAGGAAGTTACTCCTTCTCCCGTATCACACAGGATTTACATACAAAGGATGATTACATTTTTAAACGCTGTTAAGCACACCAACTCAAACCAAACCAATATAAAATCCGAATCCATTTCATTTTATTCATTCCTGAAACTCGTTCTGGGAAGCCAGAAGGAGAAAGTCAGTCAAAGAGTGGAATTGATATTTCATGTGGAATCAATTCATGTGGTGAAAGGAACCTTTGTCTGATTTTTTACAATGTTCCCCTACAATGACTTACAATAAAGAACGCTACAAAGGATGGATTTATTGCGTTAAACACTTCAAACACAGTCACATTTCCACCTGTTTTATTTGTACTTTTACTCCGACAAACCCAACCACAGGCATCCTATCCCATCGTCCCAAATTCTTTAGTCTATTCATCCATTCAATGTCGTATCCATGCTCAATCTATACCCACATAAGTTCCTGCAAGAATTTGGGTGGAATTCTGCCACGGTTTGAATTCATGTTATAAATTTAGTTGGGTGAAAGTGATCAAGTTTGCTACCAGGATCCTAAAACTAAACTCCGTCTGAGTTGTCACGTCACTCAAATCCC
>JAAXNX010001696.1:0-16579 GCA_036491905.1 Folsomia manolachei | reverse complement strand
ACCCTTTCATAACTCTTTTGCCAAGACCTAGTTATCCACAACTTGTTTTCTACTTGTTCCACGTCTAAAACCGTGTCATCCTAACATGAAAGTAATGAAGAGTGAAGATGTTGTTAGTTGTTACTTTTCCTGTTGGCTAAACTTGTTTTCCAAATCCACGTCCACAATTTCCTTCCTATTGCAACATTTTAAGCAACTTGCTTAAAGCAAGTAGTGGAGAAAGCGACTTTCCCTTGCAGAGCGGGTGCTATCCCACTTTGTTAAACTTTCTCCCTATTCCAGAGAGCAAAATGCATTTAGATGATTGGGATTTTTGTCATGTGATTCAATGATGAAATGATTAGTTAGTCAGGGGGCAGGCTAAATGCGCAGATTTCAGGAATGTTGTCCCTTCAACACTGTTCCGCATCAGAGATCAATTAAGTTCTTCTCGGGTATTGCTAAGAGATTAGGGAAACAGTTATTCGATTTGTGCCAAGAAATAGTTTACGGAATAGCGGAGAGAGACGGAACACGAAGTTTGTGAAAAAATGACGACTTATCACTAAATGTCTTCAACGAATTTTATGAGTGGGACAATAAAAGAAATTGTAGTTGCACTGATCACCAAATACCAACCAAAGTTTGGTGGCATTGTTTTCCAGAGGCTGGACAAGTTTGTTTCGTCTTGTTTGTAGCCAACAACAAAACACAAGTGACAATTGAATTAGCAACTGCAGAAAGCCAGCCATTTGGGCTTATTGGAGTGCAAGGAATTCCAACTTAATTCTGTGTCGTTTGGTTCGCCATAACTGCAGAGCAAGCAGTACGAAATTCGTACTACGAATTCGCTCTGCCTTCATTTTCTGTTTCTCCAGTCCACAAAAAAACGAGTTGCTGGAAACACAGAATAAGGACGAAGTGGTAAAACCAGCAAACTTCAGGAATTGAAGCAGCCGTAGCCTAAAATAAAGGAAGAAAGTATGACATAGATTCTGGGCACTCATTACTAGGCGAGTTTTGTTTTATGTATTTTACAGACAATGGGATTTTAGAGTCTAGTTTTTGTGGTTTCCTCCCTCAACAATGCAGGAAATGAGTACTTTACCATGGAGCAGTTTTTCGTATGCCATGTTTCCTTTCTCAGTATTTCCGGCAACGCTTTTTTCTATTTTTACTGTTGCTAGCAAATACGCTACATATTTGAATGGCGTTAAATGTATACTCCACATTTTTTGCGATTCATTTTAAATCTTAAAAAAGACCGAAAACATGTAGTGCGTAACCCTCCAGTGTATTTAGTTACTAACTGGGTAAGACTTTTTTTAAGACTTTGTAGTTTCCTGGAGTGAAAATAACTGAACAACCAAACAAAAATATTTTTAACCGTCAAAACTATAAAACTATAAAACAAATCTGTTTACTCCTTGAGATGAAAACAGGCAAAAACATGCAAAGTAAATATTACTCAATACAAACCCAGCCGAAGGGAAAAAGTCAGACAACTTTCTCCAGGTTTAAAGATTACAACAAAGCGCACCAAGGACTTAGTGACGCGTCAACAGGGAAAACACAGAACAAATAGTATGAATTTGTAGCAAATAGAAGATAATATGGCTCAAGAAGAATAAGACGTAAGTGTTTGCTGCGTATTTTATTTTGTGGAAAGGAGATTTGCCATTTATTTACCCGTCTCTCAGTCTCAGCCGTCTTTATTTTATATTTGCAAGGAACCAAGATGTTTTGGGGAACTCTCTGAGTCGAGTCTCCGTTTCCGGTTCTATTCTAGCCAAGTCTATGTCATGACTGGAGCATGGTCTTGATTATCCCTGTTTGAAAAGCACAAAAAACTATTGTTGCACTGTTGGACGCATTTCCAACACGCTACTATTATGATACTGGCGACTGCCCTGTCGACCGGCATTAACGTGATGCTTGGTGTTGGAGGAAAAGTGGTGATAAGTTACTTAACGTATCAAGTCGAGTTATCATAATAGATAGCGATTGGAGAAAGTTAAGGGCAGCACAGTACGCTGCTTTGACTGTACATTTAAAAAAGAGATTATTTCCTATATATCGAGGTAAGCTAGACTTAAATCTGATCTGAACCATTATTGGTTGGACAATAGATGACACGATAATGTGAAACATTGCCATTCATCACTATACAAGTACCACATATCCTTGAATTAGGTTTAAAGATATATATCTATCTATTTTTCTTTCGGACCATTTACATCCTCAAATGGACTACCACTTGATGTAAGGAAGTTGAAGCCATTAAGGCGTAGGTTGCGGAGCTGTTCAGTAAACGAGGTCGAGATTTTTTTATAAAATCGGAAAAGTTTTTGTTGGACAACGTTGAAATCTAACGGATCCACTTTTTGGAAAATATTAAATGTTTTAGTTTTGCAAAGGTGGAAAGTTATGTGACACACTATGCAGCAAAAATGTGCAAAAAGGTAAAATTGATTCTGTTTCTAATGAATAATTGTTCTATTCTAGTTGTGGCTGTGATGAATGTGTCAACTCAAGACAAGAAGACTCCCTGAGACATTCACGCTCCAGAATTAATTCTTATCGAGCACTCGCAAGTCCTTCACTTATCGCCCTGTCCTCCAAGGATCCTATTCTCACTGCTTTTGAACTTTCTTGGGAACTTCGACGACTATTTTTTGCAGAGCATGAGTTCAAAACGGAGTACATGGTGAGTGAATAATTGCTTGAGAAGTAGTAATACACTATTTAGCACGGTTTTCAGTTTTAGAACTCTATTGGCATAAAAAATAAGGCATTCATGTTAGGAAATAAACTTGACATTCAATTCATTGGAATCGTGCAGCTTTTAATTTTAGCATAAAATCTGAGAATACCTGTCAATCTCTGTGTCTTTTGATTTTTTTCGTCAATTCTAAATGATATCAAACTGCTGCAATACTTCATGAACCCTCCTAGGTTAATATTGATAAAAGGACTAAAGATTTAAATCAATGTCTTGTCCTCGTCATTCCCAGGCCAGGAATGGGATGGGATTGCAGTTTGTGGAAAGTATAAACTACCAGGATTATTGTGCAGTCAAGCAATGCCTGATCTTATCCTTTTTCATGCACGGTTTAATAATAATTCGATGACGACACGACAAAATTCAACACATGTTATAAGGAAGTAAAGATAACTGGTTTCTCTCTACATAGAAAATCTTGTCGCAAAAAATGGGAACGTGTAGAAAAATTGAATAAAGCAAATGTTGTCAGACATCAAATATTTTGGGTGAAAGGCAACCGGCCAACCAGATCCGAGGAAAACCACAACTCCAATATTTACGGACCACAACGTCCAAATCCTTGCCTGGCTCTACAAAATATGTATATGGGACAAAAAGATAAAGTGAATTTCAAACAGGTTCTTTACCACCCAACTTGTGTTTATGCAATACTTTGAAGAGTCGGATCTGGGTTGGAGTACGTATTTATAACACTTCAAGTGTACGAGTTAGGGAACCCCAAATAAAAATCAATTGCTTGCCTACTGTTAAGATCAAACCTTCGCCGCCGACACTTGAGACGGACTCCTGTGACCTGAATTGGATTCAATGGTTCGTGCGACACTTCAAGTCCGTTTCCGAAATGCAAATCTTGCGGCACTTTCTCCAACTTTTCTGGCTTTTTAAAATACTCCAAGTCAAGGAAGGAGAAAGTCTCAGAAAGATAAAGGACAACCTGAAAAGCAAGCCAGGCTGAACTTACCTTGCTTCTCTGTTTGACTCTCACCAGACTAAACCAATGTAAATAATCTTTACTACAAATCCTGTTTGCTGACTTTTCACCATTTTCCCTATTTATCGGGAGCATCATCCTCAAAGTGGGAGGAAATCTGTGGAAATCCAGCTCAAAAATATTTTACTCTTCTCAATCCTTTAGTCAGCAAGGAAGAATGAGGTTGGAGTGAAAATTAAATTAAAAATGTGGAGTCTCCAGTCCTCCACACACTTCAATTTGAAAAAATTCATGATCTAAAGCACTCCAGAGCATCTGGTTTTTGGTGTCTGCTTACTGGAGATAAAGACCGTTCTCTGCATGCATTGTGTTCAGTTATTCTCTGCACATATTTGGGTATGAACTGATCCGACTGGATTAAGATTCAACCTTCGTGGTTGCTTAGCCTATAACGAGTTTACAATGAAAATTAATTTTTAGCACTATTATGACTGTCGTGTGTGATTCTGGACATGGATTGCGAACCAAGGTTGTCCACAATTAAATGTGAAGCCATCAAGTTTGATTTGGTGTGAAATGGAGCAGAATTAAAGAAGGTTGGTTCTGTTCAACCCTTCCAAGCATTCAAGGTTGGATTAAGGTTTCCTTTTTTGTAGTTGTGCCATTTTATCGGGAAAAGTAAGCCAGGAAGGTTTTTATCTTGCCATTTTTCCTCACCACGATCCCTACTCGGCTCGTTTGTACTTAATGTCAATGGAGGACAAGACAGGTTTGGATAAAAGTCCATACACTAAACACCACCAAGATGGGGATGAAATGTGTTTACTGATCATAAAACAAAATGAAATTAGTCCGTAAACAGTTCATGGATCTGGTGTTTTTGCTGTGGGGTTGACTATTTTTTTAAAAAAGTTATGACCTTATAAAAGGTATCAAAGGTCGCTCATTTCGGGAGCTTCCAATCCCAACAGCTATCTCATTCTAATGGTTTTTTCTCCTTAATTTATAGATTTTTCCGGCTTTTATCTCATTTCTGAGTTAGGGTCACGAGTTTTCGTCATTGAGTCAACGAATTATTGCTTTCTGGTTGGGGTGTTGTATCTGTCAATCAAATCGGGTCTTGTTTCAGAACACATTTTGTCATTCGATGTTTTAATGTTGGAACGAAATAAAAGTTGGCAGGACAATTTTGTTGCTGGGCAAATCATAAAAATGTGAGCCAGCCCGTCATAAACGTGACCTCGGTCATTTTCAGGAAGGTTGTGAATTGGTATTGACTCTAGATTAAAAAAGAAAGTAATCTTTGCACAGTGGGGCTGGTCTCACGATAAAAAGACGTATCGCCACATTAAATTAACGTAACGGGCTTGGACGTGGTGTAAATAAAATGTGTCGTTTAGTCCGACTTCTTACTGTTAAACTGGAAGGCAAAGAAAAATGAGGGGAATAAAAGTTATGTCGGATTTTCTGCCAAAGAGTTACATAGATATATTTTGGGATGACTCTTGGAATGCAGTTTCTGTTCCGTCATCCCATCACTCGGTTTTCTCTTCATGTCACATTAAGAAGAAGAAAGGAACATAATTTTTTGTAGTTCCATCTTTAAAAGACTTTTTATCTTGGTAAAGGGTGAGCCGGGGTTTTGGGCAATATTTTATTACTATCACTAAAACAAACTAATTGCTACATTGTACAAAAGGTGGCTTAAAACCAAAACTAATTAAAGTGTGATGATTCTGTTTTTGTTCTGTAGTAACGTTACCAGCTCAATTTAAGAGGAGTTACGTTGTTGAGTTTTTTCTCGGAGATGAACATGACTGGAGAGTTTTACTTTTTATGAAATATTTTATTGGCAAATGAAAGAATATATGAGTAATAAAATGAATATTTGAAAACTTCTTGGCTTTCTCCCAGTTCTGTCGGTTATGCCGTTGTTTCCTGGTCCGACCAACCGTTGCAGGGTATTTTGAATAGGCATGTCAAGCAAGGTTGGTAATANGGTAATAAGTGTCCAAATTAATTGAAAAATTTAGTCTTACATAAGGAACTTATTAGAAATTAGATAACCAGCTCAGATATTCGGCAAAGTGTGACTGCAGATTCTAATATTCTGAATCTTTGTTATCACTTTGGCACTTCTTGAAAGTTTTTAGCAATAGGTAAACAATGACTTTTAAATTTTAAACTGTTACAAAAATACATCAACATTTACTTGAGTGGTTATCGCTTAAAACACGGATTAAAT
Source organism: Folsomia manolachei (assembly GCA_036491905.1). NCBI lineage: Eukaryota > Metazoa > Arthropoda > Collembola > Entomobryomorpha > Isotomidae > Folsomia > Folsomia manolachei. Next base: position 10,639 of record JAAXNX010001696.1, on the reverse strand, counting down.
CCGCAAAAGTTCAAAGAACCTTTAAAGTGTTAATGCAAAGTATTAAATTCTATTCTTGAATTCTAATACAGTGCAAGTTGTACAGTGCAAGTTGTACAGTGCAAGTTGTGCTATTTTGGTTAGCCACTTGGTTTGTTCTGTAAATGCTACATACAAATAATACGAGAAGAAAACTCTCATGTCATATTTATTTCTGTAAATCTTGTCCGAATTATTCTTGTTCTCTGTTAGATGGTGGCATGAATGTATGAGATTTTGTATCTCATCCAATTTCATTTTACGGGGCCAAGTTTTCTTGGAAAATTTAACAGAAAATAAAAAACCTTGCAATTTATTAGACAAGTTTGAAAGTTTGAGGGCAGTTCGAGTTCAGTCGGTTGAGTATAGTTTGGTATAGTTTTGAGTGGACGGGGAGAAAAAACCATCAAGATTTCTAAATGATGATGTATGCGATACCGTGCATAAGTAGATAAGAATTCAGTTTTCAACTTTTCCTGAACAGAGTTATGTATGTGTGCTGAACAGGACACTTGCTTAGAATCCGTTTAGTTTGAGTGAGTTATCTTCTTAATAGGGATACGTTATCTTGATTGTAATTTACAAAAATAATTGTGACTGTTTTGGGCAAAATTGCGAAAATTTTGAAACGAAACAATTGGATCAATACCAACTACATCAATTTTGAACTTAGTAATTCGGACGCATTTTGTTCTTGAGTGTTATAAAATTTGTATTCAGAATTGGTAAAGAAGTTAGTTATTGGTTTTTATTGCTTGGTAGGATCAAGTCACATTTAGAATCAAAGCAAGATTCATACAAACACAATTTCTTGTTTACAAAACAACCATAAAGGAAACGATTCTTTTACAATATTGCTCCACACAATACAAAATAAATGTTGGATTGACAGATATACTTAAATTATATACTACGGATCTAACTGCACAATCAATCAATGAAAACCTTTGGTTTGTCATGAGTATTGATGTTCTTTTCATTTTATTTCATTTCACTACATTCTCCATAAAAGAAAGATCATCAGTCTAAGCAGTCTAAGCAGAGTTATGGATGGTGTGGTTGATATCTCTTTGGAAGAGGCACAACTTCTTTTCAATCTCCTATTATGTCTCGTCTCAGTCAGTTTTGTGCTCGGTATTCCATTAGAATTGCATTTAATATTCTTCAAAACTTGCCCTTTCAACCAAACGTCAAGTCATGATGTGCCATACAAAAAAATAGGGTTACGTAAGAACTCTATTTTATTCTAGTCTTTGGTTCTTTGGTGGTTAAGTAAGTTGTTGTGTGTATCAAGTTGATATGACTTGAGAGCTTTTTTTACTTACTAGAACCAACCACTTGCAGATATTTGTTTGCAAATGTTTCCCAGAAACATTTGATCATTAAATGAACACTTTCTTTCTCCTTATCTCATGCTGTACATTACCAACACTGCACTCTACTGCAGGGTAAACTACATTTGTGGATATTACAGACAGACTCGTCCACATTACGAGTGAGTGGAAAGGATAAACATTGTTGTCATAATGGTAAACGCAAGCCATTGGGAATGGGATCATACCCAGAAAAGAAAATGACATTTACTAACCACAAGAAGAATCTGAAGGGACGTTGAATTTTCTCAGGAGCATCTTTACCAAGGCATTAGCACACTGACGAGTTACTTACTTGGTGGGTCAAAGCCTTTGCAAACTTGTTTTGAAGATTGTGGCATTGATATTGGACGATCGTCTACAACTATAACTAATAAAACAACCACAGCCATGCAACCACTTATTCTGGATAGAAGGCTGGTGGATGAAATATTGCCCATTTCACTATCATCTACTTCCATACAAGCACAAATAGGGTTTGTGCTTTGCTTTTATTTATATTTGTACACATTTGTATCTTGTACTCTTACTGGGTGGATTTTGAAATTGTATTTGGCAAAAGAAGGAGAAAGTTGGAGAAAGTCAGACAGTGGGTAGGCAGGGTACCTATCGCTCCAAGTCCATTTAGATTCATGGGAGGATCCTCCTATAAATAACATTATGGACGGACTGTGACTCACTTACCCACTCACTTGGCTTTGGTTGTCTTGTCGGTAAATCGGAGACGGTATGAGATGAGAAACCCTTTGATTTGATAGGAATCATAATTTTTTTCAGGGCTTGCTTTAAGATTTTCTGGTGATGTCGATGAGGATGGTCTCGTGTTGTGGGTTTGTTTGCTGGTTTGTCTTGTTAGCTAGTTGATCCATTTTTGATTTGCAGATAAAGTTGATTTGAGATAAAATTGAAGTTGAATTTAATCCTAAAAACTCGATAAACAGAAGTACCTTACTGGAAATGCAAAAATGAACAATTCTCGTGTTCTTCTAGACAGAACAGTAAATGAGCAACCAAATCAATTGAATAACCAATTTATTGACATGATTCTTCGATTTGTACGTCAGTATCAGGAACTGACTCCTCTAACCCTTGATATGTTGATCTCAATCTGTCCACCTACAAACTGACTGGTGCCGATGGCTAATTGTTTTCGTATGACTAGTTGCATTATGCACTAATTCCTTACAAAACGACCCATTTTCATATCCTCCTGTTAGTCTACATTTGAAACCTCTTCATCCACACAGAACAATGGAATAAAAGTGAAACCTTTTTCCAGACTAATTACTAATTTTTGTGTTACACCCAGGAACTACGGAAACAATGTCAGGAATTTGCAACCGCCCTTTTGGATCACACCCGGAGCAGTTATGAGTTGGAAGTCCTACTCAACCATGACCCAGGGGGACCTGTATTTGAGCACGGAGTTGGAGAAAGGATGAATCTCAATCGACTCAAACTTGCAGTTAAATTCCGTCAAAAGAAGGTTGGTTTAGTTTTACTTTTATTTCCAGGACCTCGTTATGTTACATGTTTTTTGAGATTCCTATAAAACTACGAGTCCTGTGCAAACAAACATGTTGCTTTTTCCTGTTTGCTTTATAAGAGCGACATGGTTGTTGGTGGGTTAGAAATGTGTACATTTTAAAACGTGACGGTATAAAATAAAACTTTACTCAACCACTAGACTCTAGTTGACTTAGCTCACCTGATTTCTGAGCCTAAAATGTTTCTATTTTTGTATCATTCGTAGAACGAGACTCGCAACAGTTACTGTTGAACAGTGAGAGGCTAAAATAAAACGAAACAAGTTTAGAATATTGAATTGGAAAGTGTACGAAAGCAATCTGGTGGTGAAAGTAGCTTATAAATAAACTATTTAAGGGAAAATCTGCACAATTTTTGAATGGAAGGTTGGAAACTGTGCATATTTTCACTTTCACTTCTACTCTCACCGTCCCAAAACCTTGTGTGGGGATGCCTATGGCAAAGAAATGCATTAAATTAAACCGTAGTTGAGTGGTTGAGTGAGTAGAGTTGTTTGCTGTGATGAGGGTTTGGTTTGGGTTGGGTCGTGAGTTCGCTTCACCGGATATTGGCAATGAATATTAAACAATCCTCTCGAATTCCGCAATCTCAACCTGCTCAACTATTGTCATTAATTAAGGTGTGGTACTAGTCTTCACTTCCAATACCAAGTATCATATGAAACATTTTCATGCAGAGTAAGAAAACTTTTACATCCAGAATCACAGATAGTTGGTGGTATTCAATGTGCTATGAAAATATTAAATTAGCAGTAATGGATAGTACATGATTGAGAAATTCATTAATGTTCATGCAATCGTTAGATATACAATATTAATACAATTTTGTCAACGATATAAAAGTCTGGTTCGCTGGGAATGTCAAACTAACATAATAACAATTCCTTCTTGTTTTCAGTTCGTTGCTCATCCCAATGTCCAGCAACTTTTGGCCTCCATTTGGTACGAAGGACTACCTGGATTTCGCAGACGAAATATGCTTTTTCAGGTTAGTTTGGTGTGACACTTGAAGTTTAATTGTGTCGAAGAACAGCAGAATTAAGTACATCTATTTTTCAGAATATGACACGAGAATAAATAAATAGATAATTAAGTAACTAATCAAAATATTTTGAAATTTGTTACTTTCACCGTGAAATATCGTGAATTACATTTGTCCAAAGTTAGCCATCATGTCATTGAACCATTTACAAAGTTGGTACCGACATTTTTGGTCATTGTCCGAGTTTTTGGTACACTTGTCCCACCACTGGCGACAAGGCGACTGAAAGGAGTCGGCACCAATAGAAAAAAGTTTAAACCAACGCAAAGTTCAAAAGTTTTCCAGGAAGAGTAAAGTCTGTGCCGTGTTCAGTCTCCCACTGATAACTTTGATAACCTCATATCCACATTGCAATGGATTCTGAATGGAGCTCTATATCTGTGAGTTCTCTGCACTAACTTCCGGTTTTATTTTTTTCTATTTCAGGCCCTAGAAGTGATTCGCATTGGACTTCTCTTCCCATTTTTCTCTCTGTGCTACATTATTGCCCCAAAATCGTCATGGGGTCAGACAATGAGGAAGCCTTTTATAAAATTTATTTGTCATTCGGCATCCTACTTCACCTTCCTTTGTAAGTTGTCAACATCAACTTTATTTATTTCTTGTTACGGTTCAATCCTTTTCTAGGCTTCGTTTTATGTAGTGCTTTCCGGTCTGATCGGATTGAGACTGAATAGAAATAATATAAAGAGTTGTACTTGTAACGCTTACATGTTTGCTATGAATTTTTGGTCAAAGTGTGCAGTTTTTCAATCATTAGACTGAGCTGAATTTCTTTTAATCAATTTCTATGTGTGATCATTGGTCAAACAGTAATTGAATTGACTCAAAAGAAATAACTTTTCCAACTCTTTTCACTCCCAGGTGTAATGGAATCTCGCAAAATGTCAGTATTTTGTCGACCTTTTCTGCACAAATGCTGTTTAACGCTTTTACTGCCATACAATGATGGTTCCTTGTGTGGCTGATTAGGACTGACGTAGTTCCTACGGCCTCGGAATGAACTCAATGACACAGTTTGCCATTGTTAACATAATACAGTAAAACCTTCTCATTAATTTTATTTGACGACTTGAAACTAATTGAATTACCAAATCAATGACCCGTCCGCTTTGAGTGGTTAAACAAGGAGGATATGAAATGAAGGCTACTCAATGTACTTAGTTGGAGAAAGCGGATACAACAATGTAAAATGCTGTTTTGCACCATTTTAGCAACACACTTCATTACCCTCAATGTTATGTAGGTTACAAAGAAAGTTTCTTATATACTCGTGTAATGATCTGGACAGTTTTCACTCTGCAGAAATGTTAGCGCATAGGACACGAAACTTTCTCCGTGCAAAACTCGTGAAATTGTTGTGTATCTATGTCATGACATTTGATCCCGTTTGGCGTTCGATGATCACTGCAACAATCGCTATATAATTATGTGCCACTCGTAAGGCTTTGAAGAAAGTGGACAAAGAAAATAAGCTTTATGACGTTAGCTAGAAAAATTGAAGCTTAAAGAAAAGTTTGAATCCGTTGTTGTTGATGATTTTGCAAAAGCAAATCCATTTTTGTATTGGTTCTGAGTTAATAATATTTTCTTGTCCCAGTTTTGTTGATACTTGCATCCCAACGGTTCGAGACATTTGTGAATGAATGGGTGGGAGTGGAGACGGAGTGGGTGTCCACAGACGTGACAACAAAACGTGGAGCCCCTCCAACAATAGTGGAATGGTTTATATTGGCCTGGGTTTTTGGTGAGTTACCTACAATTGTTTGGAATACTTATTACAATTGTTTAATACTTTGATTTTTACACTAGGCCTAATTTGGAGCGAGATAAAGCAGCTTTGGGACGTAGGCCTACAAGAATACGTTAGTGATGTGTGGAATGTCTTAGACTTTATAACCAACTCGTTATATGTTGCTACGATAGCACTTCGAATTGTTGCTCACTACCAGGCAAGACTTTTAAACTGACAAATCATGAAAACAAAATTGGATGTCAATAAATTTTGATATTTTAGGTCAAACGAGAAACCGCAATGGGAATCGTGACTGCGACACAAGGTCGTGAAGAGTGGGATGCATGGGATCCAATGTTGATAGCGGAAGGATTGTTTGCTGCTGCCAACATTTTTAGGTTTGTTTGTTTTTACAAAAATTATAAGAAAGAAAAATAAATTAATTGACATATTAATTGCTTTTTGCACAGTTCTTTAAAACTAGTGTACATATTCTCCGTCAATCCGTACCTGGGACCATTACAAATCTCTTTAGGTACCGAAACAAAAGAATCAATGATGATAAATTATTGTAACAGTCATCACATTCCCTATACATTATTTATTTATTGAAGATTTTGAGTATTACATATTTCATCTTGATCTAATGTGATTTTAATCTTTTTAGGCCGAATGGTGATGGACATTATGAAATTCTTCCTTCTCTATATTTTAGTCGTTTTTGCTTTCTCTTGTGGTAAGTACCCATATATTACGGTTGCATGATTAAGTTTCCTGAGGCGAGCTTCTTGCCGTGAAATGACAACGAGCTTTCTCCACAATATATGTGAATGCAATTCAATAAAACTACAACTACCCAGAGTCCAATGAGACAAACCAATTTCTGAGTTAGGAAGGATTAAAGTTTTGAAGGGAAAGTGATGTAAATGACGGAAGAGACGAGTAAAGGATGCTCGTCTCGCATGAACATGACCAGAATATGATATTTGGAGTGTGTAATAAGTATTTGGGCCACGGAATTATGATCCAATTTGCATTCTCTATTCGTCAAGTCAACCACGCCATAACGCATTACTTAGATAACTACTCAATTACACGGGACATCCTTTTTCTTACGTCCTCCAGGTATGAATCAGTTGCTCTGGTATTACGCCGATTTGGAGCATGACAAGTGTGAAAAACTCCTGGAAATGAAAAGACTGGAATCAAATAACTCGGATAACACCTTTGCCAGTGGAGTATTTGACAATGAACGCGAGCCTGAGGGATGTATTCTTTGGAGAAGATTTTCCAAGTGAGTTGGTGATCAATTTATTTTTCCTATTGATCTCTTATCTTGTCTAACAATCAATCGATGGAATTTTTTTTTTTTTTTTCAGTCTTTTTGAAACAAGCCAAACCCTTTTCTGGGCTGCATTTGGTCTTATTGAGCTGGAAAGTTTTGATCTGGCCGGAATAAAGAGTTTTACACGTTTCTGGGGTCTGCTGATGTTTGGATGCTTTTCCGTTATCAATATCGTTGTTCTACTTAATCTTCTAATTGCCATGATTAATCACTCGTATCAACTTATCTTTGTAAGAAATTGGGAATCATGTTTGTGACAAATTATAAGATATAAAAAAAAAATGATTTTTTTTCTGTTTTTAGGAAAAGGCCGACGTGGAATGGAAATTTGCGAGGTGAGAGAAGTTCAAGGAAATATGCATATATTAGCAAATGGCAAATAACCATGTTATCTTTAAAATCGGAACTACACAGGTCCAAATTATGGATAAGTTACTTTGAGGAGGGTGCCACCGTTCCGCCGCCATTCAATGTTATCCCATCTCCAAAAACTTGCATCTACTTTTTTCGCTGGTTGTGTAAAAAAATGTGCAAATTTTCCGTGAAAGCAAAAAGAGAGCATATTAAAACGATTAGGGTAATTCTTTCGCCATTTTCTTCCCAAGTTACAACTTACTCATTATTTTGGCTTCGTTTGCAAACTTTATAGCGTAAAGTGCAGCAACAAAGTGAGCGAGATGTCAGATATCAAGTAAGTGATAAGCTCGTTTATTTGGCAGAGTTTTTACGCGTATTGCCAGGGTCTGGTAAATTGTGGCTAATTGTAGTTCTTGTCCAGAATAGCATACAAGAAGAAACCGAATTAAGGCATATATGTATGACATGCGATACCTTTTTATATTTTTAGAACATTATGCGAAACTTGGTCCGTCGCTACGTGACATCCGAGCAGCGGCAAGCCGATAACCAAGGAGTGACTGAAGATGACGTTAATGAAATCAAGCAAGACATTTCCGCCTTTAGATGCGAGTTATTGGAAGTCCTAAAAAATTCTGGGATGAACACTTCCTCTGTTTCGGGAATGGGAGCGGGTAACGCCACACAACTATTAGACGCCTTATTTAGTGAAGTCATCAAATATTAATTCCTCAATATTTTACAGGCTCTGGTGGGAAAAAGAACCGACAAAGAGAACGAAGATTGATGAAAGGTTTCAACATTACTCCAGCCCCTCCATCATCCGTGTCAATTGCTTTGTCCGACGTCCTGGAGATGGATCCAGCTCTACAGGATCTTGACTCTGTCCATTTTGACAAGAAATCCCCAAAAGTACAGCCAAATATTGTGTCACAACAAGCATCTGTGTGTCTGCCTGAATTTTGATTGTGAACCTTAACAAACACTAATTGATTATTAGTTGTGTTCAGAGTTTACTCTATAAGATCGCCTGTATTTTGTATTCAATCCATTTTTCAGACGCGACTTGCTCGATTAGCACGTATGGCAGGTGCAAAGAGAGAAATGTCCAAGAAAAAGTGGGGAAACCTTATCGAAGGGATGCGGATGAATAAGCTTATGGGACGGTCAAGGTACGGGGTTTAATGTGGGCTTATCTATCCTGAAATGCTAAATTTGTGCTAAATTCCAGATCGGAGGACTCAGTCTGCTCCAACTGCAGTCAGGGAAGCTCCGGTGCCACCAGGAAACTGCGACATACTTCAACCACCACGGAACAAGGGTAACTATTTAGTGGCGTTAATTAATCCATAACCGTGTCAAGTCCAATATTTTTTGTACTCCAGAGGCTCCAACTCCAGCATAAATCACGAACCTGGGAAAAAGAAACGTGAACGATTTGCCCGAAGTCGATCCGGTGCAGCACTACCCATGAGTTTTACCCGACTCCGATTTCGAAGTAGTGGAAAAACTTCGGCGTCCGGGATGAGTCAAAGCCTCGACGCCGGTGACACTTCAGAAATGGGAGATGACTCCTTTGACGAACTTAAAGTCAAACGTACCGTGTCCGCACCGACCCGAGAGGGTTCTGCCACACCTCCTGCAGAACCAACGGGCATTCCACATTCCCCAACAATTCTCGAGGAACCTTTACCCTCACCGGTGGCTGAGGTTAAGAAAATACTCCCCGCTCCAACCCCACATCAAGCCCACATTTGCGTCATTCTCGAACAAGATGTTTGTGATAGAGTTGTATTAAGTCAAGATTTATCCAAGGTTAAAAATCCTAATTCCAATTCTAATTCCACAACTCCAACCACATCCACGGCCACCACGACCACGGCACCGTCCAAGCTGCAAGGAATTGTGCAACCGCTGAGACCCACGACTTCTTCGGGTTGGTTATGAAAAGGGTGGACGAAACTTTGTCAAATAATTTGGAGGTCCATTATCAAATCTGGTTTGTACTAATGTTAAACACACAAATGTGGCGTCTATTTCACAAAAATTGTTATTGTTGACGCGTTAATTAATGGATGCATGTAAGGTACCTGCTCGGTTGCGCCACACGGTGTGGCGCCATTCACCATTCGGTTAACGGTGTGATATTTAAGTAATACGATATCTCTCCTGGTAAACATATTTATCATTGAATATGGGAATAGAGGAATTTTCCCCATAAAATTTTTATACTTTTCAAAAACACGTTGTGCCCCATATTTAACAAACCTGTGCTGAGTTGTGTTCCATAACCACAACGGAATTGTACCTTTAATTATCTAGTCTGAAGATGAATAGTTGATATGACCATGATTATTAGGATAGAGAATAAAATATGAATTTTTTGTTATTGTACTAATCTTGAAACTGGCGTCGCATTTGCAGCCCTAAGTAAATTATTGTGGCACACTACCTAATGCTCAGGAAGTATTTCCAGTGGTCAACACTGAGTGTTGTAAGGATATGACCTTTGTGCTACGGACAATTTGGCCGACATTATTTCCACAAATATCCCTTAATTAGAAGAAAGTTTGAATTTGGGCTTTGTGTAGTAAGTTCAATACAGTTATCAAGATTGTGCTCATCAAATTCAAGTGATATCCAGAATAAGGTAGAGTAGTTTGAATATTTATAAATCAATTAACCCTCCTATTTGTACTAGACTAATTAACAAACATCTTTCTAATTGCTAAGCTAAGAACTATTGCTTTTGAAAATTACAATTCAAGCAATAGAAGGAATCTGTGGACCACAACTTTTTCGGTTATCAAACCGGTTTCTTGTGGGAATATACTTTTTCGGTCTATACAAAGATTAAAAGTTGCGGAGTACGACTCTCTAAAATATAAATGATCTGTTATATGTAATCACTTGTAAAAGTACTGCATAGCCAGGTGTATGGTTACAAATTGTATTTTTATTCCCAGTAAACGTGTACAAATGGAGAAAGTATTAAAATTTGTAACCCGTTTCGTGAACCATGGAATAAAAATAGCTATTAAACAAAATATGGGTTGGTGTGAATAATTATTGGGAAAGTATATTGGTAGAAGTAGTGACGACCAAACCTAGGGCGTCCAAAAAAAACTCGCCAAAACCACTCTAAAATGGCATATTGCACCTTTAGCCGTATTCCTCTTAAAATTCAACACATTTCATTAGTAGACATACTGGCGATTTACG
>JAAXNX010001695.1:0-16584 GCA_036491905.1 Folsomia manolachei | reverse complement strand
CCGAATAAAACCAACTTTCTCTCGGTTGGCTACCCACCCAAAAGAAAGCTTCTCCTGCTTACACTTGGCTGAACTGAACCGACCAAAAAAAGAAAATCGACATTTTATTTCCATTCAATTTCAAAACATTTATCCAAACTTTCTCTCCCAAGAAAGTGGTCCACCCACAATTTCGCAAATTTATCGGCAGCGCCTGGCACCTCCTGCAAAAATGTGTATGTAAAACTTTTCAAAATTCTCTCAATTCCATCCAATCCTTTCCCGAACTATGGCTCAAATCAGTATAAAAGAATACAATTAAATTACATGTTCTCCATTCTGTAGACTCAGTTTGGATCCTTTTCCCTACAAAGTGTCCGTCCATGTCCTTGACTAAGCTCTTATTTAACGATTTCCTCCCATCTCCAATTTTCCATTGCTTCCCAGCATGTTTGAATTTGCATGGCAAACTACTTCCGGAATGTAAACAAGGCCCCACACTTACTCCTTCTCAACAAATTCGCATGTGTCTGCCCCAGAATAAGTTGTCGGCTTCTGTAAACAACCCAGATTTAGGGAATCATATCCATAAAAGAATTGATACCAGCATCAATCACGTCCCTGCACGAAATTCTGGCCAATTGTAACCCTCAAACTTTGAGCAACATCTTGTTTTCTTTGCGCTAAACTACAACCCAATCCCGATACCGGATAAAATGGCAAGTATTTGAAATTCTGGGAGTGTCCTGCCCAAAAAATCGATACGTTTTGAACGCTAGAAGCGTGAACATTTTTATAATCTTGGAAAAAAGATGGATCGGAAATGTTTTTGTGTTTCATCAGCTCCAAGTCCTATTTTTCCCAAGAATTCAAAAACTTGTCAGGTTTAACCATTAAAATTTGTAGTTTCCTTCAAAATATTTTCAATCTTTCTCCAGAAACACGTCACACCCTTAAAAACAACTTTCACCCATTGTCCTTCTTTATTTGGATACAAACTTACTTTCTCCGAGACACCAAAACATTTAAAACTTTTCAATTATGCCAACTTTCCTCTTTCTTTTGAAACTTTGGGAGAAAAGTGAATTAACATCTGATGGATGGCCTGACTTCCTTTCTGTTCCCAAAATTCGGGCATTATTTACCTGAAGCCAGAAAAGTCTGAAAAACTCAGACATTGTCTCCGACTCACAACTTAATCTTTGAATTAGATTTGCAACTTTGGATGACAGCACATTTTTAGGTCTTATCAAATTTGCATTATTTTTGCCAACATGGCACCATTGAAATTTCATAAATTGAAGCCCTCTTAGTCATAAATTGTCCCTGAATTGGCATCATTGAATATTTGACGCCACCTTCCCGGCTCGTTACCCAATATTAACTTACTGTCAACTAAACCATGTCTTGCTTCCTTTTCCGGATAAAAAACCCGTGAATTATTGCCCCCCGAACTGGAATCGAATTGAAGGGTTGAGCCTGAGATAAGGCTTGGCTTGGTTTTGTTGGCTACATCCATTTTTTACCACAACAAAGATAAACTCTACCCGGGTAGCTTGGCTGACACCTTGAAATTTAGTGGTTCTCCAGATTTTAAAAAGAAACTCAAGTCTTCACCCTTGACTTGGATGGATGACTGATATCATTACTGACTCGGATATGATACCCGGGTATTGAGATATGAAGTTTAAAAAATGTGGTTTAACCAACCAGCAGAATTCAATAGATAGTAAACCTTTCCTTCTTGAAGCTAAAATAACCTCTTCACTCCGGAGAAAGTCTTTCTCAGAAAGGTCTAGATTTGATCGGATTCCTTTCTTTATGACCCCTTTTTCCGCTGCACTGCGCTACTACTGCGACTAAGGGCTGCCAACTAATGTAAGTAAAATCTACACTAAAAAGAAGTTAGAATTGAGACTACAAATCTTGAGAAAACACATTGCCAAAATAATTGCAAACGTGAATTTGCAATTTTAACATACTTGATTCAAGATCTGTTTTTCCGCATCTTAATTACTATAAGACTACCATCATCACACCACAAAAACATTACCCGGCGTCATCCTAACTTAATTTTGCAAACACATTGCAAATCTCAAAACCAATCACCTTTCTTTAATTCCAAACCTTCTCTTTATTTACAGATGACAACAACTTCCTCTCTCCCATCTTTTCTTGTGCCAGGGAAAGGTTCCAAGTTGGAAATATGTTTCTGCCTTCATCTCCAACTTCCCCCAAGATAACCTCTTCTCCCCGTTATTACTCCTAGAACAAGAACACGAGAAAGTAGAGCAGAAACTTTGGTCCCGATTACGAAACGATTTCCCATTTCTTCCTCTCCAATCCGGTGACAATCTTTTTAGGCTTTACTCATTTTCTTGGCCAACTCCGAGAAATCGGGGAGAAACTCTCACTTTTTGCTACTTCCAACATTCCACTGCACCGAGAAAGTTCTTAGGAAAGTTCCAGAAAATGCGTTTTTAACCCGGAATCCCAAGTATTTATTTCCCATTGTGATCCAGTGTTAATTGTATCAAAGTTCCTTTCTTGTAAACAAATACGGGCTTCCCTGTTATGCCACACTTTAAAACAAATATTGGCGAATCAAGTATTTACCCAAGTTTTAAGTGTACTGCAACTAAACCACTCCGAAACCCGGGATTTAACAATAAAATCCTATAAAGTGATCTGGCACTGTCCTGCCAAATTCCCCGTTATAACCCTCTGGATCCTAACCATTGTTCTTTCTTCCATATAAATCTCGAATCCAATCCCAACCTCAATTCTCATCCATCACCATTCTCATCACCATAAAATCTCTGCCATGGCGTCAGACCTTTGTCGACAGTCTCTCTAGTGTCATCTAACTAGTGCACCAGTGCATTATAATGCGACCCCTGCTCATCCTCCTCTCTGTGATTACCATCAGTTGCACAAAAGTCAATGAAAATTCGACCACAACTCATTTCCTCCCTAGTCCAGCCTCTCTCTCGGAGTCTAGTCGAGAACAAGATGGCGATTACGAGCATCAAGGTCACATTAAGGAGTCTGATGTCGACATCGACATTCTCGGAGAAGGAACGGGATCCCATCTGGAAGTGGACCGAAATAGTGGAACTTCTTCCACCGGAGAAGGGTCCCGATCCCGGGTAATTGAGACGAAATACGGGCGTGTTCAAGGACTCAGTATCACCATTGCTCAAGGGAGGAATAACCCACTAAAGAATAAGATTGTGGAGGTAAGCAACTTATCCTAGTTTAAGAACGTTATCCAGAAATGGGTGTGGCAATAAGAAAGAAAAGATTGAAACCCTATAATCTAAAAATTTTTAGATTTTCAAAACCTCCAAAAATTGTCATTTGGCGTGAAATACCCGCTTTTAATTTATTTCCAACACTTGTGTCAAAATTCCAACTTAAGAAAGCTATTCCAAAATTGAGTCGCCCACACTAATTAACCCAACAAAGTACACTCATTAAGCCAACAAGTGTTGGAACATGTAAACTCCAAACAAAACTTGACTCTGTCCCCAAACCACGAAACAATTCATTCCAATTTCCAAACCACAGTATGAACAACTTTCTCTTTGCCAAGGAACCCTCTCCGTCTGCAAATGACACACGTGAACAAATGTGACACTTACTGACCCAACATTTTGAATATATGGGACACTGAGGTAGCTAAAATACAGAATTTCCCCATATTTTCAGTCTACACTACAAAAACACATATATTACCCACAATTCCCAGCACCTGGACCTTTCTCCGGGTGCAAATTCGTTGGTGAAGTGCTGACCAAATTTTGTGTGGGCTTAGTTTTAGTGTTTTCAGGATAATTCACTCTGTATTGGATTTGCTACTAAGCTGTAAATTGTTCTTTAGGTCTATGTCGGCATCCCTTATGCTTCCCCACCAATTAAATCCCATCGATTTGGACCAACTCAAACAGCCATGCCATGGGAAGGCGTTAAAGACACGGTCAAACCGGGATTTGTCTGTCCTCAGGTGAGTCCCGTTCATTAATTTGGATAAGTGATGAGACATGGCAGCAAGTTAACTGGGTGCAATTTTGCCAATTTTATTGGCAACAAAATTACTGCTAAAATCTGAGAAAACTTGAAATTTTGCAAGACTTTCTCTACCCGTTTCAATTAGAATTCCGTACCATTTCCGGTTCAAAGTGAAGCTCCGTTTTTCGAGTAATGAGCTAATTCACTTAACCACACCCATAAATAAAGGATTCATTAGCATCCCAGCTTCCCAAACCTTTTAGGCCTTGCCTGAAATAATACTCGAATCCTTTCACAAATTCATCAAAGTGCACATTCACTCGAAACCCGGTATATTATTTAGAAAAGCCATTTGCTGGGAATGCCTCCAGGTTTATTTACCAACTTTAAAAGGATCCCGTGTAAATATGCACACATCATATCAAGCTAATTAACACGGGAACCTGGCTGGCAGCTTGTTTTTTGCATTAAAACCAAATTAACTATTGAATTTCAAGTAATTGGTTTTATACACGAACCCAAGTTTAAGCCACAGTCGGTAGAAATCTGTCATAATTAAGTTTACACGCAGTCAAGCGCAAATCTGGTGTCGAATTGTGTTACGCCTTAATCCTTATTTCATTCCTAATTAGCAAAGTAATTAATTTCTGAAGGAAATATTGTGTAATAATACTACCCGGGTTTTTTAGATGATGCCGGATATCCGAAATGAAACCGCAGCTTTGAAAGAGATGCCTCGCGGATATTTGGAGTATTTAAAGAAAGTTGAACCCTATCTTCGTAATCAATCTGAAGACTGTTTGTATCTCAACATTTATACTCCTATTGGTAAGTGGATAACTTTCCTTTTTTGCACATTGTTAAGGTTTGCATGCATAAAACCACACTAATTCTGGAAATATATCAAAAAATACGCAAATTGTCTCATAAAACAACTTACTTTACCTTCCTTTACCCGTCTATAATTCACTCTGATCTCTTTAAACCCCAAACTTTTCATCTCACCTTATTTGTCTTTTCTCCTCCCAAATCCACCTTTCTCCCACTTTCTCTCTATTTGTCTTGTTAATGGGAGCCTTACATATTCTCACAGAATTCACTCTGTCCCAACTTGTTTGAGTTCTTTCCCGTAAAGCGACCTTTCTCCGATGTAAAGAGGATTTAAAGTTTTAACCAAATGGAATGTGGACCCAATTTTGTTGTGAAATTCCAACCAAACCACGTTCCACCCTCAAAATAAATAGGTCCCTACAAAGAATTACGTTGAAAAACATTTATTTAATTAAACCCAATAAATTTTTGATTACTACGCTCCAGCCAAAATCCACTTTGACTCGTTAATTTAATGTGAATCGATCCAACCTTTCCAGTGCAAATAATCCAGAGTTGCCTACATCAAAGCCTGAATTGTTTGGATTTGTTAAGTGCTTCAAAATAAAAGCTGGTGGGAAACACTACAAGAGTGTGGTTGGGATTGAAAGGCAATTAAAACGGGATAATGAGGGAATGTTGGGTTAAAACATTTCACAACCTTTTTAAATACAACAAATTTATATCCTGCCTGAAGATAAAACACTTCAAATTAATCACTTTAACGCTAAAATTGTAACAAAATCGGGAATTGTTGTCCGAAATAATTTCGGTTTTTTTCCAAGAGAAAACAAGCTTGTTTTCTCTCCGGGAAAGCTAAACAACCCGGGATTTAAAGGAACCTTTCCTAAGTCTCTCTCTACTAATTCCCAGTAAGTGCTTGGCTTTCGCACACTGGCGAGATTTGGCTTTATCTCATTCACTTTACTCCTAAAAATCTGACCAGGTCCCTGAATCCCAGGGTGCCATTGAATTTTAACTAATTCCCTAGGGAGGAAGTTGTTCCCTTATAAAAGAACCTTTCAATCAGAACTCTCTCCATTAATCCAATCTTTCCCTGTTGCGTGAAAACTCGACAGTTTTCTCTTTTATTAAATCCTTACCCAGTCCACTTTACCCAGGTAATGTAACCTTTTAGACTGACATGCAACTGGGTTCAGTTGAAAAACATTGGCTACAATTTCGGAAACTTTGTCTATTTACTTTCTCCGGTGAAAGGTTTGGGTTTGGATTGCGCACTTTTATCCAGAGGGATTAGGCTGTTGGATGAAATCAATCCGTGACTTTTCCAGTTACTGGAATGTCATGCAGACTTCCATCCATCTGCCTGAAGTTAAGCTAAGACCTTGAAGATGAATTGGAGAATGGAAATGGGGTAGAAAATAGAAAAAATTTAAGTAATGCCCAACATTTTTAAATTGCTAAAATTTGGCGTTTTTAAAAAAAAACAAATAACTTTGCAACATGTCAATATTTCCGAAGGTTAAAAACACTGAGTGACTGTCTCGCTCTAAATAATATTTAACCTATATTTGCCCTACATATTCTCCCAACTGCTCTACTTTACCTTTACCTAAAGAGAGAGTCCTACATCTCTGCCATTGGGAATACTCCAATTCCCTCCCCAGTTCCCGAACCCTTTTACAAATCATTAAATCAAAGACATCCAAGTAACTAGAGTCTCAAAAGAAACTTAGTTCAGTTCTAGTAAACGGCTCCTTGTTAAATATAAATGACCTTTGATTCCATTCCCTTTAACCACCTCACTCTCCGTCTGACATTTACTTGGAACCCTTGGAAAAGCAAAATAAACTCTAGCCTAAGAACACAGACCAAACCTTGTTTCACCTCCGATTCCCAGACTCCGAGGTCTCGTACATCATTAGTTCGGTGAAATTGCAAAAATTGGATGGAAGTCGAATCCACGTTGTCGAATCGACATCCTCTGAAAAATGACACGTTCTCAGCTCACTTGCATCCAATAAAGTCACTGTATAAGAAAATCATGTGGCCAAAAATAATGGAGAAAGGCAGATTCACTCCAGAATAATAAGCCAATTAGCCCCGCGGCTGTACTGAGGATAAGGCTCGATAAGAGACACTCTTCGGTGCCTCTGTCAAGAAGCAACTCAATCATCTCTGACATGACGTGGAGAGAGTTTTTCTTATTTTTTATGAAACTCTAAAAACAAGGCACAACCCTACTTTCTCTTACTTTCTCTTGTAACTTACTCGTAAGTGGGTGAGACTCGACTTCTCTGACACAGCGATCAATACCTGGCGACACAATATTTATGAATTTTGCCATTAATTCCTCCGAAATAAATTGCATTTCTTCCCAAGTTCTGATTCCACATTAATTCCTGTCAGAGCTCTTTCTTTGATGTTCCAGTAGTAAAGTTGGTTTCTTACCTTTCTCCATTTCATCCCTGATTGTGTAAGATGCCACAAAAGAGACAGCAATCAAGTTGAAACCTTTCCAGAAGAAATTCCGTTATAAATTTGTGACCCAACCCCGAGTCAAGTCAAGTGAACTCTTAACCAGCCTCCTGGAGAAAGTAGTCTAACCCATATATGCCTGTCTTGAGCTGTAATTCCAATTTCCGCTCAGACAGGAAATGAAATGACAGTCATCTCCGAACCACACGTTGACATAGGGTTGAAATTCGGGTAGTTCCCGTATACGGGTTACTGACATCTGCTTAAGTTTGCTTCACGGGATTATAGTACCGAATTCGGATCGTGGGAAAGTGGGATTAGTCCAATATCACGGTTGAGTCGTGCCCTGTCTGAGAATGTGAGTGACACTCAGATGGAGTGTACATCATGGAGAGAAGCATTTTTCAGAGAGTTGTATATTTCGGGATGTTTTCTTACTTCCGGATGCTGACTCAGGCGAGTTATTAGAGGATTTGGAGGATAGAGTTTCACGGATAAAGTGACCAGGACATGGGATGAGAAGAGTAATAAGAAACTTGAATGGAGAAAGCTGTCCTTTTTTTGAATTCAAGAAATAAATTGAGTTTTTTGGTGAAAGAAGTTGAAGCCAGAATAAGGAAAATGCAGTTTTGTAATGAATATGGTCAAAAAAGATACCACCTCTTCTTACTCCTTCATAGTTTAACTTGTTCATGCTTAACTAAAACAAAGATCAACTCTTTAAATATCACCTTAAAAGTAAATTATTCATTTAATAATTACACAAAACATGAGCCATTTCTACCTCCAGTTTATTTCCGGCTTCCTCTCAATGAAAAGATTGGCTTCATTTAAACCCGAAATTCGGATCCTTTTTACATAACAGAATGCCGGGTTTCCCTCCAAGTTCCCGAGCTTATACTCTCATTCACTGTTCCTCCCTAACTTAGAAACTTATCCAAAAACAAAGCAGCCATCCATCCTCCAGGATTTCGAAATCTAATCCATCCTCCACCTCCACCCAGCAAGCTGACGGACAAACGGAAACCCATCCAACAAACCACATCAAAGCCATCTACGCCACTTTCTCCAGTAAACTGCCTTCTGCCTCCTGACACTATTTGCCATATAGGACCTACTTCCTCCTTCACAAGTACTCCGTTTTTCAGCATATTGTCTTTCTCTCCGCCTTGTTATTCTACCCACGTCCAGGACAAACGGCTCCGACTGATTTCCGTCTTTCACCAATATTACAAAGAACACCCCACTACAAAACCAAGCATCCTCCGTAACTTGTGTCTTATCATCCCCGATATTTTTGAGATAGTCCCAAAAAGCTGGGGGATCATTGGTTTGGTGAAAGTTTAAGATATTCTTTCAATTCTCAATGTGGCTGCCGGAGGGAAAGTTGTCGACTTGAATTCGAGTCGAATTCGACAACTTGGCGTCATATTAGGAACAGATGTCGGTTTGTGGTGAGGATGTCGCTTATTTGAGTATCCGAGGCTGGAACAGAATCCAAATGTTGTCTAAGAGAAAAAGAATATTTGAAAATTGAAATGTGAACGAAAGAATATTTTTTGGAAATGTTGAGATTTCTGGGAATTTTCCTGCCTTAAATTGAACCGGTTCTAAGGCATATGTGTCTTAGAACCTGGCCAAATTTGAGTTGACATAATGACAACGTTAGGATGGGTAGGATGTAGTCATCGATTCAATAGATGGATAAAGATATCAATATCACTTTCGCCTAAGCCCGTCTCCTCTCCATGTGACCCACTTGTCTGTAACTTACTTACTTTCTCCGAGAAAGTATTCCCGATCCTCCCGAGAAAGTATTCTTTTACCCTAAGTTGTTCTTTTTGTAAGTGTGAGATATTCTGGGAAAAGTAGAATTGTTCCGAAATTGTCCCGGACAGCCCTACCCAGGCCACTGTGACCTTTACAGTGTACCCGGCTCACGTCACGTCAGAATAGTTCAATATCTCCAAATTGACACAAATGCCCGACACGGGCTTGACAGCTAACCCTCCGAATTTCTTTGCAAACATTACATTTCTATTTTCTATTAAATATTCCCGAATAAAATCTCTATTCCCCGAAAACTCCATGAACAAAAGATCCATTTTATCCAGAATTTTGAAAATAATTCAAATTTTCTTGCAAGACTCTGAGAAATTGGTAAATTTACACAATAATTCGGAGCCATGTGTCTGAATTGAACCGGGTGAAAGGAGCACTAACGCTATTCGACTTTCTCCCGAGGATTGAGAGACAAAATGTATTTGTATTTCTGATAATAGATTCCGTACCGTCTGTTTCTCCTTCCATTTGGAAATGAACTTGGAAAGGAGGCGGATTGGGATTCGATTCCATTTTGAATAAATCCCAATCCCTTCCAGATATCACATTTTTATTTCTTTTGTCTTTTCCTGAAAAAGAAGGGGAATGAAACTCATTTAAATTTGTTGGCAGCCCGATTTTTGCGTAAAATTAGCAAAAATCCACCTCCAACAATAGTTTCCGAATTACAATTGGTTCCCGTTATAATCAAAATCTGAGCACTTTTAACTTACACCTGGACAAAAAACCGAGTATTTTTATCCCGGATTTTTTATCCAGGATTTCTTCCATTGTCCTCATCCACTGACCCGGAGCAATAAAATGAAATGCTTTCTCCGACTCCGTTACAAGGACAGAAGTACCTGAAACCCGTTCATAACACCGATGGACAGGTTTCAACTCCTGTCATCTCATCTTCAAGCATCTGACTGGAAAGACGGGACTTCAATTTCTTGGGAGAATGAACACTTTCTTTTTTTAACCTCTTGGGACCTTCAGAGCAAGAGAGTGAAGTCTTTCATTATTTACGAGGAACAAGAAAATACAAAAATAGGCTCCCATCCTTAAATCAAGTAATGTAATCAACTTGTCGACTAGCACAATTCTGCCATTTTTGAGAAACTAAAAATTTCTCCAGTTTTCACTCACTTTTGCAGGAAATCCTGCTTTCTCTCATACCCAAACCCAGTCTAATTTCAATATTAATTGCAATATTTTCAATGAATTATTGGATTCAATCCGAATCTCCTTCCTTCCTCACCGTTCCGAACAAGTTGTTCACAAGCTGAATTGTGAATCTAGTAAACTCCCAACTTATTGTTTTCTCCTCTTTCACAAAACAATACAAATCCGGCCTTTTCTCTTCCTTTCTCCAGCATTAATGCTGCCTCCATCATTCCTCCATTCTCATTCTTCTTTCTCTCTTAATAACAACTGACAAGCTCCAGCAAATGTTAATACCCTCCCCCCACAAAGTGTGCCATGTAACATGGACCATGTAACATAGCCATGTTTGATGACCTGCTTTTACTCCACTTTCCCAAGAAATGGGTGTTGTCTTGTCTTGTCTTGTAGCTTGTATTATGCCACTGAGTTATGGCGCAATAATGACACAATGTAATGGGAGGATGGGTCATCATTCCTTAAAACAGAGCCGCACTTAACTTTACCCTACTTTCTTTACTACTAAAAGAAACCTTAATATCTTGACTAAAATGGTGGTGAATCCCAGTAAATATCGCTCTTTATTGGGCTCACTATTAAAATTTCTCCCATTTAAAACCCGCTTTTTTTGGTAAACCTTCCGAATTTCCGAATCATTCTCTCTCTGTCAGGAAATCAATCATGTTGAAGTTGAAGGCAATGAAATCCCGGATTGACCGAGCCTAGTTATTGCAACAAAAGCACTGCGTTTTTTTACATCACATTACATTTCATTACGAACGACTGCATTATTACAGCCCCACTTTATTTCGCTTCCTTCAAGCAAGTTCCTTGCCAAGACTTGGCTATGTGTTGTTATTGGCTGGAGGATAAAGTGTGAAATAAAATAAAGCTGGAGCTAGAAAGGAATTTAGGATTGCTAGACGAGAGACTCATGTTATTTTCACAAGTTTTTCTTCCCCGGATTAAATTCCCTGTCAGACTTTGACGGATCACAGCAAGGGAGAAAGTTGGGATGTTTCTAAGCTTGAGAGAAAGTTGGAGGCAGGCTAATGTACCAAACTGCAGGGTTTCTTGGAACCAAGCTAGAATTTTGTGGAAACTCAAACCTAACCAGGCTTCTTCAGACACTATTTTGTGTTAAAATTGAAAATTAGACCCGATAAAGATTGGCGATGACAATGAATTTCTTAGCGAAACAATATTTAACAATGGCCCAGGTGAAATTTGCTGGTCAAAGTATTTAGCCACTGGTGCCTTACCGTATGCGTAACATGTTCTACAAACCTGACCACTTGCTAATGGGAGAAATAAATCTTGTTCAAAAACACATAAATTGCTTAACTTGTCCAACAGCTTTTCCTCTGAGGCTCCCCGTCCAGAGAAAACTGGACATGACCAATTTTACTGGAAAGCATTTACACCATCTTTATCCCATTTACTGTCCATGTTTCCATTGCCATCTGCCTCAGTCTCAAACCCTGGCCGGCTACCAAACTCCAGAAAAGCTGGCTCATTTTTTTCGGTTTTCTTTCTCCCCATAAAGAAAATGTCAGGTTGGCATCACACGTGCCAAATTTCGGGCAAGAGACGACGTTTATCGATGAGTGAAGAAGATGAGAAAGTCGGGCTTTAGTAGAATCCTCAACTATTTCGGGAATTATACAATAAAGGAGAAAGTCCTTCCCTTACTGCATGATTTCTAGAGACTTTCTCCGTTATTTATGGGAGGCAAGAATTTCGGGCAATGATTCACCTCGGAATCCTCCTCCCAACATAATAAGTCCTGTTGAAGCCGTGTTATGTTCGTTGTTAGAAGAGAACAAGGAAACAAAACAATTGCACATGTTTCCCAACACCAGCTCAACCACACACTAATGCCATTGCAGCATGACACAAGACCCGAATTTAGTTGAGGAGAAAGTGGAGAAAACAATGTACCGAATGGGTTTATCCTAAAATAGTGCGAACCCAAATCCCATGAAGCATCTTGTAATTTAAATTTAGCAAATATTAATAATTTCATTGTTCCGGTTGCAAATCGGTGCAAAATCAAAAAAAAAATTTCAAAAGTTTCAAAAATTTTGAAACAATTTATCTCCACGATTTTACCTACCCGGGACTTATTCATTCTACCCAAGTAATTATTTTGTCCCTTCCAAAACAATCCATTATTTCGCTCGCCCAGGTAAATCTTTTCGGTCAGCTTAGCCAGTCTAGTCTAGCCTTAGGATCCGATCCGGGTAGAAATATTGTCAGTGATCCATCTTCAAAGAGCTTGTCCTTTCGGAATCACATCCCTAAAACTTCACCAGTTTCAGAGAACGGATTCAAACTCCCATCCGAACAACTAAATAGGCAACCAGTGCCTAACCTTCCTTTTCTTATGGCTTTTGCTTGTGGTCCCGAAATCCGGATTTATAAAAGGATTCCATTTTCTAGTTTCGTACTTAAAATAAATATTGCTCTCAATTACGGGAAATGGAAAGGGATAAAAAATATGAGGGCTCCTTAAACTGGATCAGTTTTTAGAATAGGAAAGTATTCTTATTTTTATAATAATTGCCAATTTACCCGGATTATTGATACCCGGGTAGTTTTTGGACAAAGACCTAATTTCTCCACAAACTTTCTCTTCTTTAGATTGATCCAGTTTTTAAAACAATTTCAATTTAATGCGAAAAAACAACATCATTTTCCTTTGTTCATGAAATTTGAACTTATTGTTAGCCAAAGAATGGATTGGATTTCTTGTTGGCTTTGATTTGGTCGAGTGCTTTGAGTTTGTCCTGTGGAGAAGTTGATCAAAGACGGTCAACTCTTGGAGTTCGAGCTGGACTCCACTTCAGGTCCAGATTAACTTGGAAATAATCTTGGCAGATCAATCAAATTCCGGGAATAGATGAAATATTGATCCCAACCATACCTGATTCCAGACTGTCTGGAATTCGGACTACCTGCAAAAATTGGCTGAAACAATCCCAACAAATCTGTGCTGTAGACATTATTTTTAACCAAAATATGGCAAAAATTCTGTGAAAATTTCTCAAATTTTGTGAAGCTTACTACTTGTACCTAAACATTGACATCTTTTCTTATTTTTTGTCTTAAAGACACTCTCTTGACCCATTTACACTGGAATTCGGTTCAGTTTTATGTCCGAAACCGTAAAGAATTTAATGAGAAGACCATCCATTCCCTATTTGTCATATTCTCATTCACAACCCGTAAACAAAGTTACATTCCTTCACATGTCTTACATACTCAGCTCCATAATTGGGACCTTCGTTTAAAATCTAATTTCAAATTTCAGCCCAGAAGCACGCAGAAATCTTCTTCCCTCCTCATAAAGAAAAACAAGACAATTAACTTTAAAGACGGGAAAGACCTTCCTTTTCTTCCCTACCCTGTCACCAACTAACCAACCATCCATTGTCTCACAATAAAAGACAACACTTAACCAGACACATATGTGTCTTCCCTAATCACAGACCACCCACAAAGGGCAGAGGTTATCTTTACCCGGGCATTTCCTCGCTAAACCGAGCTTTAAAAGCTCCGAACCCTTTGAACGCTCCTACAATCCTCCACCATTTCGCCAGACTCTGTTTAATTAGCTCGTAAACCTAAACGGAGAAGATTGTTTTCTTACCAGACTCTGTTTCAAAATGAATTCCGCTTGTTTTATTACCTTCATTTTTCTCCCGTAGTATCACACCTGCACCAAATTAATACGACAAAACTCCGGTTAAGAGACTCTTCACAGATCAGAGGGCGTGGCAGGTGGCTCTCACTCTACAATACAATATTTGGATCAATCTGCAAAATATTCTGCAAATATTCACGTCAACGAGTATGGCACCTGTTTAATATTTTTCAAAGTTTGCAAACTTTGGCATACCTTTCCCTTCCGGGAAGTGATTGGAATCCCGAGTTTTGGTGCCAGCTTGACAACTTTCGGATATTTTATTCACAAATTCTTTTCCGAACAAGTAAACACTTCAATCCCAACTCAAACAGGAAACTTTCTCTTTCCAAAAAATGTAAAAGTGTTAAAAAGCCAAGTCCCTAGTTGGAATAAAGTAATGCTTTCAGGTAGACTTAAGGGACGATATAGGACCAAAGGTAATTTTGCCCAGAATCCATTTCGATTCCTGTTGTTTTTGTTCCTAAAAAACCCGGGTTTTCTTTTAACATTTGTAAAAAAATGTTGTTGGACCCCTCCAAAAAACCGAGTTCTGTCCCAAAGTAGCCGTAGTAAATGCCTTTATGCATTCACATCCATGGATAATTTACACTAATTGCACTACTGCGACCGAACTGGATGCTAATTGTCACCAGTTCTCCTACAAAATGTTACCATTCGCACAAGATAAAATCCTGGGAACAATTGGACATTAGAACAATTAAAGGGAGAGGTTCAGCTCGCAAGTCCATTTAAATTAACGGTATGGCTGTCCCGTGTTGTCGTAACCGTAAATTTCCATTCTCTTCTCTACACCCAGGCAAATTCTCGAAAAGTTGGGAAAACATTCAACCCCATTCTAGAGAGAAAGGGTCAGAGATAAGTCGTTTAATCGAATAATGTCGAAAATTGGTCGTAAATTAGGACAATGTGACTCTTTCTGGGATCTCTGGGTCCATCCACATATTGTAAAGTGTAGTGTAATTTCTTTGCTAAAAACATGCAAATGCATAAAACCACACCCACTTTCAGGACAAATGGTGGTAAGCTAACATCTTGCTAAATACAGAAATATTTCAAACCCAATCCAGTTTCCAACCACGGGACCTTCAACATATAATAAATTATCCTACTAATTTTTTTATAACGGATGCAACCTCTTCCAAAAAACTGTCTCACCTAAGAATTTAGTCTCATCTAAGAAAAAGCTCTGAAATTTTCCTATTTCCCAAATATATGCATGTTCTCAAGACTAACATCCTCTGCTTTCTCTCAAACATGACTCTGCCTCAGTTCAAGTGACTTAACTCTGTAAAGATACTTATTGGATTACGCCCTAATTTAACTAACCTTAACGCTCTACATTTTGCAAAGTAGTCCTTTAAATTGGAATCTACACACTGGTGTCTTCATCCTATTGTTCTTCTGTTGCAGGTCCCGAGCCCAAAGTACGTCCCGTCCTGGTTTACATTCATGGCGGAAAATTTTCCTGGGGATCCGGCAACTTATCCGATGGCACCGTCCTAGCAGCATATGGCGACGTCGTCTTTGTCTCGCTCAACTACAGACTTAACGTTTTGGGTGAGTCAGATAAGTCTCCTCAACAAAAAGATGCCGTTTTTGAAAACATATCCGCAAAAAAAAGATTGCAAATATTCCAAAAATGCATGAATCATTCCCAATTCTTTTTTTCAGGCTTTCTCAACGTCCACGCCTCCCTCCCCAATTCCAAGCCTAGGGTCGCAAACTACGGTCTTATGGATCAAATCGCGGCCCTTCACTGGATCAAGGAGAATATCCTTAGATTTGGTGGTGACCCTGAGAATATTACCCTGATGGGGTATGAAGCAGGGGCGGCTTGTATTCATTATCTAATGGCTTCTCCAGCCGTGACACCGGGTAAGCATCCGAAATTCGGAGTTTGAACATCGTAAAAATCTTTAAAAAACGAATTTATCCCGAAAAATGTCGGCAATTTCATAAAAAATCGTGACCCTTTTTTCCAAAGTTTCAAAGATTTCCTTACTTTCTCTCCAAATTCTGTTCAATGATTGAGTACTGATTGATTGATTATTGATTATTGATTGAATTATCCAATCCCAGGACTCTTCCACCGCGCCATCCTAATCGCCGGATCCGCCCACGCCCCCTGGGCCCTCGTCTCCGATCCATCCGCGGCTGCCACCGCTCTCGCCCAGTCTTTAAACTGTTCCTCTGCCAATTCCTCCTCTTCCTCTAATAATCCTCCCTCTTCTGCAACCCCACCCCCAACCTATTCCTCTGCCCGAGTCGCCACCAATGTCAGGGAGGACCCTGTTTGGGAATGTGTGCGAAATAAGCATTTCTCCGAATTCTCCGGATTCACTCCACCCAAATTTGCCGTCGATTTCGGACCCAGTATTGATGGAGTCGTGATCAAACCTAATTTTAGGGTAAGTAATAGCTTTCTTGACCTGATAAGCCATCTCTCGATAAGAACCTGCTTCCCAAAACTTATTCCACCAAAAATAATCAGAAGCGACTGTCTTCCAGTGATTAATGAAAAAACTTGTCCACCTCCAGAGACCCGGGTTTCGGACGGAATACTAAAACACAATAATTTTCTTTCTTTTGTT